>RJWJ010012569.1:0-41748 GCA_004363605.1 Indri indri | reverse complement strand
GAAGTTCTCCTGGAGCTGGATACAGCTTTACCAAGAAGGAAGTGACATTCAAAGTGTACTTAGCAGGATGAGGCGGGAGAATAAGGACATCCTGGAAAAGAGACAGACACTGTAAGTAAAACCACAGCTTGAAAGACCATGATACAGTCCACCTCATAACACTTTCCAAAGCTATAATTTGCCTGTTTAAGAAAAGCGACAAGAGAAAAGAAAAGGGAAAAAAGTTTAAAGTGGACATACCATTTCCAAAACACATCAAATATCATGCAGAATTTACAAAGAATGCATAAGGTGATTCCATGATAATACTACACTCTTGGAAAAGTCTGCAAAGCTCAGCCTCTGCGTGATTAAATTTTATTCTAGAAGGAAAGCGAAATTGTTTTTTTTCTTTTTTTCAGAACATAAATATCTTTGTTTTCTGATTTGGAAAGCCAGAAATGCTTGTTGTTAAAAAAAATTCACTAGACATAAGAAAATATAAAGAAGAAAATTAAACCCAACCTCCCAGAAACACTGTTTACATATTGGTATACAATGTTTTAATCTTTGTGTGTGCCTGTAAATGTGTGTGTATGTTTGAGTGTAGCCTCAAACTTGTACAAAAAGTTCGATTTGGGATAATGTGTGTATCACATGTCTGGTAGTGCCAGCTAATGCGTCCTTGTCTGTCCCTTCAGATCTAAATAACGCTAGCTCAAAAATCCTAAATCCACACCCTATGGATGAACCCCCTAGTTCTTAGGTGCTCCTCTGAGCTCCTATGCCTGCAGACTCCAGCCTTTATACATTTCCTTCTGTATTTGATAGATAAATTCAGCCCCTTATTTGATTTCCACAAAAAGGCCTCCTTTCACAAAGCATCCAGGAATAGAGTAGACTTTACTAAAGATTTAGTAAAGAGACAAAAATGTTTATGTCATAGCAGCACCAGTGCTTAAATCAAACATCAGCCATCCAAGTTCCCAAAGGGTCCTTTGGTAGGGGAATTTGCACTGGCGCTGAATCCTAAGCAATCCCTTCCTCACAACACCTCACTGGCCCTTGTATCCTCTCACTTTCTTCTGCCCCAAGGTTGTCATGAAGAGCAGATGGAATAGGTCTTTTGATTCTTCAGGTATTGCTATTCATGCTACCAAGTTCTCTCCTTCTACTTGTGTTTGTGTTTTCACAAAGACAGTTCCTTTCCAAACAGGAAAACAGGTGTAACTTATTAAGTGTTAATTTCATATGTAGACAGGTTTAGCATCATCTGATGTCATAATTAGAGATCAACATCATGTTTAATAACTGCATAGTATCCCATAATTATTTATTTAACCAATCATTTTCATAGCTATTTAGATCATTTCAATCTATCCCAGCTTTAATTAACATCTTTGCAAAAATATTGCAAATATTTTCTTACGTGATTTTGAAAGTAGATAAAAATCCTTATTTTTTAAATCCCTGTCCCAAAATAGAGTAGATGGAGCTTTGTTCATCCAAATAAAATCATCCGATCAGTCGCTCGTGCGCACTGATTTTAAAATGTACACTTCCCTCTTCCTTCCCGCCATATTGAAGTCTTTTTATTGATGCCAAACAGGCCCACCCCCTGTGAAGTTAGGGAGCAAACATCAGGCTTCTATCCTACCAATATTTCTATTGAAATATTGCTCACTCATATTTCTATTACTGCTCAATTTTTTAAATGGTGAAATTTTAATAATAGCACAAAATTTAAATATTAACCATTAAATTTGTTCAAATGAAATAGAACTGCTTCCTTTCAGAATGGTAAATTGATCGTCTTAAATTTCAACCATTATTAATCACAGTTTAATCTAAGCTTGGGTTTTCCAAGGTCTAATTTACAAACTGGTCTTTACTTTTTTTCCAAGACATAGTTTAGTACTTTAAATGAGCTGTATTAATCAGAGTTCTCTGGAGAAGCAGAATGCATGTACCTATGTATGTATGTATGTGTGGAGAGAGGGAGCTTATAAGGAATTGGCTGGCAAGTCTGAAGATTGGCAGGGTGAGTTGGCAAGCTGGAGACTCAGGAGAACCCATAGTTAAGTTCCAGTTTGAATCCAAAAACCTGAAAATCTGGAGGGCCAATGGTGTAGTTCTAGTCCGAAGGCTGGCAGGCTTGAGACCCAAAAAGAAAAGATGTTCAACTCAAGGTCAAAGGCAAGAAAAATGCTGACATCCCAGTTCGAAGGCCCTCCAACATGAAAAATTCTATCTTATTTGGGGGAGGGTCAGCCTTTTCATTCCATTCAGTCCTTCACCTGTTTGGATGAGTCCCACCAGCATTAGGGAGGGCAATCTGCTTTCTTCAGTCTCCTGATGCAAATGTTAATCTCATTCAGGTGACAGGTGCACTAAAAGCCCAGACTTCACCAGTATACAATTCATCCATGTAACCAAAAACTGCTTGTACCCTTAAATCTATTGAAATAAAAATTAAAATAAAAAATAAAATACACATTAATCTCACCAGCAAACACCCTCACAGGCACACCCAGAATAATGTTTAACTAAATATCTGGGCACCCTGTGGCCCAGTCAAGTTGACACATAAAATTAACCATCACATGACACCAGTAATGAAGCAATTATCATGACCAGAATAAAAGCATGAAACTGTTGCATACATTTTTCTAATTGTGTTTGAAGAACCAAACATGAACCTCAGTGTTTCCTTTCTGTTTCTGGACAGAGCAAAAAATTCTTCCAAACTCATTGTTGCCCCTTGGAAGAGGTGAGGCCCTCTTTCCACAGTTGTTTAAAAGACTGCTCTGATCATATTCATCACACTGAATTGTAATGGTATGCAGGTCTGCCCCCTCGCTTATCCCAGAATGTCTTATTCATCTTGGCACTCTGAGAACCTGACATGTAATAGATACTTGATACATGATTGATGGAAGACTGAATAAAAGCCAGTATAAATAATCAGAATCTCAGAGCCAGTAAGTGCAACCCCAGTTTTAGTTCAGAATTCTGCACTTTATATAATCTCACCTATCTTAGATGATTCTAACTTCTTCAGAAGTCATTACAGATTCCAACTCCACATCCCTATAGTTATTTTTGTTATTTGTTTAGGAATGTTCACTTTTCACATTCTTCTTTAAACAGAGTGCAAAGGTAAAAATAGGCAAAATTCATCATAGTCAATAATTATTGATTGCATTTTTTTAAATTTTGATATAGAAACTATAGGGAAAACTGTAGCTTTAATGTTTGTTTGTTTCTTTCTTATTCTACACTTTAGATGTCAGTTCAGTCTGGCATTAGTGTTATCCTGGCCAGTCGCCCAATTCTTTCTGATTTGGAAACATGTTTATTATATACAGAGGCTTTGCAGAAAACCATTGAATCTGTTTTAAATCTTTGCAACTTTTATAGACCAAATATCTCAAAGAAGTTTGTTAAAAATTGTTTATATAATCATGATTTTCCTAGTTACCATGACCCAAAAGTCAAAAGAAGCATCCCCTTGCCAATTACTCGTAATTAGCTCCAGGATCCACAATAATCTCAAATTCAATATGGCTGAAATTGAATCAATCCCTCCCCTCCTCATCCATACTCTTTGTTCTTTTTCTTGTGTTCCCATTTCTATGAAATGCACCACCACTTACATTTGACCAAGTCAGAAAACTAACAGTTGTCCTGGATTCTGACTCTCCTTAACCACCCTATTCAATCACCCACCACCAAGTGCGATTACACTGCTTGAAGCGTCTAAATCCGTTCTCTCTCTCTGATCCCACTATTACTGTTTTGGTTCAAGTCTGCATTATCTTTTACCTATACCTTAACCCCAGCTACCTGGCCTTCCTGTCTCTAATACATCCCCTATCCTTTCCCAATCCATTCTTCAGTCAATAATGAAGGAAATTTTTCAAAAGAAATTATTTAGATGTAGTCAGATCATGTATTTCTGTTTAAAATTCTTGACTTGTTCTCCATTTTCCACAGGATCAAGTCCAAGCTCCTCAGAGTAGAAAGAAATTCCCTCAAAACTTAGTGCCCCCGGTGACATCTCCAATCTCAACATTCATTATTATCCATTCTTATTTTTTGTTTGGTTGGTTTGGGGCGGGGGTTGTCTGTTTTTGTTTTTGGTGCATTTGTTTGTATTTTTGTTTCTGAGACCCGGTCTCACTCTGTTGCCTGGGCTAGAGTGCAGGGGCATCATCTCAGCTCACTGAAACCCTGAACTCCTGAGCTCAAGGGATTCTCCTGCTGCAGCATCCCAAGTAGCTGGGATTTCAGGTATGCACCACAACACCCAGCTAATTTTTCTATTTTTTAGAGACAGGATCTCACCATGTTGCCCCGGCTGGTCTAGAACTCCTGGGCTCAAGCAATCCTCACTCCTCAGCCTTCCATTACAATCCTTAATCCACTGTCATAGGGCAATTTGTGGCCAAAGATCAGGGGCGACTTCTTTGTTCTTTCAGGCTCGAAAATAATCAGCTGATTCCTTTTATAAGCAAAATATCTTAAGCGTGTATATCAGTAAAAAGTTTTGTCAACCAAGCCCCTTTTATTTTCTATTCAAGAAAGCCTTAAGTAATATTCAGGTTTTATATTACTTTTTTCTCAACCTATTTATCTAGTAATCTTCCCTTAAATTGTTTCAAAAGTCAAAAAGCGAAGCTATCAACCCCTCTTGTATCATCTTAAAAGGGAGACAAAGAGATATTCTTCCCTGGGCGTTGCCCCCAAAAGGTCTTGTATTAATTTTCTTTTCTTCATGTAGTATTTCAGTTCCCTTAAGTGGGCATATGCCTCTAGAACTAAGATGTGAAAAAAGGAATTTCTTTGAGGCTCTCTCAGGATAATGCCACCTTTTGGGATTACTTTATTTTCTTAATAGAAACACTTAATTTACACTTGAGAAGTACAAAATGAGGCCTGCCAAAATGATCCCCAAAATGTGCTAGTCCACAGTTAGTGCTGACATCTAGAAACTCCGTTAGCAAGTTGACAGAGTATTTTATGTCTGTCGAAGCCAGTAAAAAATGTGGCTTTGTCTTGAAATTTTTTTAGGAATTTATTTGCGTTGCATTTTACGAAAGTATCAGTCCAAGATGGACATACGACCACAAACATTTTTAAAAAGCAAATACCTGGACCTTTACCATAGGTAGTTTGAGAAGCTCGTTTCTGGCATGATCTTTAACTCTGCCAACATACCAAATAGCTGGAGTCTGACTTTTTGTTTATCTGATTGTCATTAGCATTTGTTTCAATTGACTGATAAACTTCTCCAGTATGATCCCTTCCACAGGTAAGTGCAATCCCATATGGCCCAGCATCGACCACAGACACAGTCCAAGTGCCTTATTAGGTGCTTTGAATTATCATTAATTATTATTAATCCAGTTCTGGTCTTCACATTGAGCCCCCTTCAGGGCGGGTGATCAGTACTGCTCAGGCTGTCCCCCACAGCCACGGAAGGGCTTAACAAATACATGGTAAATTATGTCAATTTCCACCAAGAAGAATGGTATTCCATTCCAAGTCCTGTGTTCTAGCAACAGGAACGATTTGGTAAAACGGAGTTGTAACTTTAGCTCTGAAAAGCAGTAGTCATCATCAGAAACAGTAGAATTAGGAGAACTATTCTTGACAAGAAAAAAATATCAGTGAAAGGTCTTAATTCCAAACGATTGCTAAGTCTTTTTATAGTTCTCACTCACTCAACTACCTATCCCATACTTCTTCTCGGGTCTTTTGCCTCCACTTTTCCCATTTCTGGCTTTATTTCCACGTAGTTAAACCTTTCAATTGGATTAAAGGGAATTTTTATTTTTAATTAAATCTTTCTGGTAATTCTTAAAGTTATGAATTCCTGTGCTGCTTTAATCAGTCATTTTAAGTCAAATTGTTACCCCAGATTTTATTAACAAGTTAACAAGAATGCATGTGGAAATTTAGTTTTATGTTTTTAATTCATAGTTCTTTTCAAATCCAACAAATAAGGCAAATTCTATAACCTTCTGTTTTCACAAAGTAAATAAAGTTCCAGAAAGTCTAATGTGCATTTTATTGGATGACATAATGACACATATATATTGTGTCCAAATACACTAAGGGCTCTGCTCCATTATTGGCTCCAAGTCACCTGGGTCTTACAATATGAATCCTCTTTCATAGAGGATTGCAATGGAAAAGAAACACCATGAATTGAATTCCAAGCAAAAGTCCACAGATTTACTCTGATTGAAGCAGCTTAGTTCCCATACTCACAACTAAACTGGAGAGACAGAATGTGGTGGTTACTTTGACTTCAGCTCCCCCTAACATTGTAGTTTTCCGAATCAGTATTAAGAAAAAGGAAAAGATAACTACATTCTAAAGAGACAATCAAATGTCTGCTGGGGAAGATTCCTTCCTTCTCGATGTTGTGGAATAATTTCTGCAGGATAGACACCACAATAAGATATCACTTATCTCCAGTGAGAATAGCCTTTATCAAAACAATAAATGTTGGCATGGATGTGGAGAGATAGCAACACTCATACATTGCTAGTGGGACTGCAAACCAGTACAACGTCTGTGGAAAGTAATATGGAGATACCACAAAGAGCTAGAGTAGATACCACAAAGAGTAGAACTACCATTTGGTCCAGCAATCCCATTACTGGGCATCTACTCAAAAGAACAAAAGACATTTTATAAAAAAGACATCTGCCCTCAAATGTTTATAGCAGGACAATTCACAATTACAAAGATGTGGAAACAACCCAAGTGCCCATCAATACATAAGTGGATTAATAAAATGTGGTATATGTATACCATGGAGTTCTACTCAGCCACAAAAAACAATGGTGAACTAGCACCTCTTGTATTATCCTAGATGGAGCTGGAGCCCATTCTACTAAGTGAAGTATCACAAGAATGTAAAAACAAGCACCACATGTACTCACCATCAAATTGGTATTAACTGACCAACACTTAAGTGCACATACAGTAGTAACATTCATCAGGTGTTGGGCAGGTGGGAGTGGGGAGGAGGGGACAGTTATATACACACCTAATGAATGTGGTGAGCACCATCTGGGGGATGGCCATGCTTGAAGATCTGACTCGGGTCGGGCAAAGGCAGTATATGTAACCTAAACATTTGTACCCCCGTAATATGCTGAAATAAAAAAAAATTAAAAAAATAATGTCTGCTACTCAAATATTTCCTAAGTATAGACTGTAAGCATCTTGAGAGTAGGTACTTGTCTTTTCACTATTATATTTCCAGACCATGGTCCACAGCATGTGCACTGTAGGCACAATATAATGTTTTGTATTATGTATGCATGTGAGTGTACATGCATGGATAGATGGATAATGGAACAATGAGGTTAATCATTTCCATCTCTGGCAAAAAAGCTTTTTAAAAACTTGAGGATAAAGAAAAAGACTTGATAAATCACGTTTTGTCTTTATCATTAATTGAACTTTCAGACCATGTAGAAAATAATCAAAATGGATATATTTTCCACAAGTAAATTCGGAAGTAAGTAAATTAGATTTAATGCCCCAAGCCAATGGTGTATTTATAGGTAACATTGTCTGAGCTCAGGGTCCAGGATCCCTCTTACACCTTACCTCATTGATTGATTATCAGTCAGATTGATTATCAAATGCCTGACTAAACAAAGACGTGAACCATACCTTAAAAAACTTTGTGGTGCATTAAATGGTGTCTTATATGAGTGCTATTAGCATAAAATGTCCTGCCTTTGTGAAAAAGGAAAGATTCTACTGAAAAAATTAATGATGTATTCTGGTTGGTTTCAACTGTCAAAGACTATGCAGCATAGAAATAGGCAATTTAGTTTTCACTACAGACCAAACTTCAGTTAGATAACTAGATAATTGGCAAAATAAATTTTCGGAGTGGGCCACATTCAGGTCCCTAATCATGCTCACATAACTTCAGAACATTAGTGATCAGAGAAAACACATTTTTGGTGCCTGTGACACTCTTTTCTCCTTAAATTATCATTAAAACTGAGACATGTGTGAACATGTGTAATGAATAGGCCACAACATTAAACAAGTAGATAATTGGTTTAGAAACAAGATGTCAAGCTATTAGTTTTAGTATCTTATTCAATATTTCAGGACCTTGCCTGGATAGCAACAGCTGTGGAATTTAACCCAGTGTAAGGTGGACATAGCAAATACTCCTCTTAATTTCACTTCTCAGACACAATGTCATTACAAGGACATTTACATTCTAGAGGAACAACATACACTAAAAAGTATAATATTTTCATATATTTAAAATTTTTTTTCTCTTTTGTTTCATTTTTGATACATCATTGAAACAGAAGATTTCCAATTCAGGGAATAAATTATAAGATTACTTCTGAGCTCTAATATTAAGAGTGAGTTTGAGATCTAGTTCTCGACTAAGGCACTGATTTGGAAAATTCTCTGTGTAGGGCAAATGGAATAGACTCTGTCATGAGAATGTGGGGATTTCACATTTCATTTAGACTGTCTGGAAGCTCTCACAGTGTTAGGAACATGGGTTTATTTCACATAATAAACATTTGTAGAAATTTGTGACCCTGGGAGCCCTAAGATAGACAGAGGTTACAAAGGAGGTGCACAAGACCCCAAAGATGCTCGTCAGGTGGGAAAACACTTCTCAGGCCTCACCCCAATAGGGTTTAAATAGGTAGCTGAGTAAATAATTTATGATACTCTTGAAATTATTAATATATTTTTCTTCCTCATTAACAAACTATTCACATTTAAGATTCGGTTCATGAATCAACTAACAAAATGCTATTATCTCTGCAATTGTTTACATTTCATTAACTTAATATACACCTTTAGACTTGACCCAGCCTCCCTGTAAGAAAGCGAGAACAGCATAGAGCTCTGTCTGGGAGTGGAAGCAAGGGAAATTCTCACACTTTTTTTTTCTTTTACAATTTGTTTTTTATTTTATTTTCAAAACATTAAGGGGGTACAAATGTTTTAGGTTACATGGATTGTTTTTATGATGCTTGAGTCCTGGCTTTAGGTATGACTATCACCCAAATAGTGTTCACAGTACCCATTAGGTTGGTTTATTCCCTTCTCCTCCTCCCCTCCATTCCTTTCCACTGAGTTTTACTTCCCCCTGTGCACTTGTGTGCTCATTGGTTAATTCCAATTTAATAGTGAGTACATGTGGTATTTTTTTTTCCATTCTTGCAATACTTCGCTTAGGAGAATCGTCCCCCGTTCCAACCAGATTGTTGCAAAAGGTAATAATTCATCTTTTTAGTGGCTGAGCAGTACTCCATGGTGTACATATACCATATTTTATTAATTCGCTCATGAATTGAAATTGAGGGGCACTTGGATTGATTCCACATATTTGCAATTGTGAATTGTGCTTCAATAAACATTTGAGTGCAGGTGGTTTCTTTTTTTATAAAATGACTTCTTTTCCTCAAAAGAAAAAGCCAAATGGCCAAGAAACATATAAAAATTTTTCAACATCACTAATAACCAGGGAAATGCAAATTAAAACCATAATGAGATATCACCTTACCCCAATAAAAATGGCTTTTATTAAAAAGTCCAAAAAACAGTAGATGCTGGTGTGGATGCAGAGAGAAAAGAATGTTATACACTGTTGGTGAGACTGAAAATTGGTACAACCTCTATGGAAAACAGCATGGGGATTCCTCAGAGAACTAAAAGTAGACCTGCCATTCAATCCAGCAATTCCACTACTGGGTATTTATCCAAAGGAAAATAAGTCATTTTATCAAAAAGACACCTGCATTTGGAACCAGATAGAGCCCAAATAGCCAAAGCAATCTTAGGCAAAAATGACAAATCTGGAGGCATCAAATTACCAGACTTCAAACTATTCTACAAAGCTATAGTAACCAAAACAGCATGGTATTGGTACAAAAATAGAGACATAGACCAATGAAACAGAACAGAGAAATGAGACATAAAACCATCTACCTAAAACCAACTGATCTTTGACAAAGCAAACAACAACATACACTGAGGAAAAGCCCTGTTCAATAAATGGTGCTGGGAAAATTTGGCCGGGCACGGAGTCTCATGCCTGCAATGCTAGTACTCTGGGAGGCCAAGTGGGAGGATCGCTTGAGCTCAAGAGTTTAAAGTTGTTGTGAGCTAGGCTGATGCCGTGGCATTCTAGCCCAAGCAAGAAGGCGAGACTCTGCCTCAAAAAAAAAAAACAAAAAACAAACAAAAAAAAAAGCTCATAAAAAAATATCTAGGAAAATTGCCACATGCAGAAGAATAAAACAGGTCCCCTACCTCTTACCACTCATAGAAATTTTCACACTTTTGCTTTGACTTCCAGAATCAGGGACAGCTTTAGCTGAGAATAGGAAGGTCAGTGTCAGAAGCACCTCCAGGGTCCTGGGCTTCAGAGTCTTTTTGGCCTCACCCTGCTTCATTCTAAAATTCAGAATTCAATGCTAGCACTATTAACTCTGAACCTTAAAAATTGACACCTCTTCTCCCTTAGTTTTTTGACCCAACTTTGTCTCTGGCATTCACTTCAGGGTCTTCCCCTTTACTTCTCACTGATAGAAACCAAATATCCCATTCTAAAGGGAGAAGAGCAAGTGATTTTTATGGCCCATCAACTACCAATGCCTTGAAGTTCTTCAGCACAACTTGGTCTCTACTCCATCCATTTTGTAGGAGGCAGGCTGGCCAAAGGGCTAATCTTATGACTACATGATATTGAAATTACCTCAAAATTATTATTCACAGACTTGATGTAGTATGATAGGCTTTGGAAAACTAGACCTCTTTTGCATTTTAACAATGTGATTTCTATCCCAAAGAATAAATGGATAGTTTTCTTATGTATCATTCTTTTATTCATTCTATACATGAAAATGTTAAATTAGTATCACATCTTACATATATTTCTATATTTAGCAAATATGCAAAACATTAAAATCTATAATACCCATATATAACAAAACAACATACTGTCCTAATTTATAACTCTATTTCTAATATTATCCATCTTGATGTTTAGGGGGAAAAAACATGTTAAATAAAAGTTGTAGGATGCTAAATAGAATAGTAACTCTAAGTGTGAGGAAATATATAAAATTATTCAGTTCAGTTGGTTTAAAACGTCATGAAAAATTTGCCGTGATTACTTTACTCTGAGCCCCATAAATAATAAAGTCAACCATCCTTGTTAAAGTATTAATAGTTTCTTTTTAATCTGTGTGTGTGTGTATATATGTGTGCAAAGAAAGTATGACCAAAATTATTGGTGAATAAAAGGTTCACAAATGCTTGGAGAAAAACCTAGAGGAACTGACTTTATTTTAAAAATTGAAACAACAGCACCAACATTTATAAATGAAAGAGTCATGACAAAATACATAATTCCCATGCATCTTCCCTATACGGCATAACAGAATAAATGTAGTTACACCAAATCCATTGCTTTTGACCAAAGAATAAAACAGTCTTTTAAAATAAACAAGTATCAACATCTTGAAGTTCTACAGTGATCTGTTGCTTGCTTTAATTTTAATTTTAAAAAAATGAATGGCATGATCAAAATAAAGAATCAGCATTAATCTTTAAATCAAAAGGATTTACAATGAAATTAAAATTAATTACATGCCAAAAATATCTTATTGAATAGGGTGGTGACCTCAGTTACTTTGTTTAATCACTAAAACAATTCAATTCCCAAATAACACTTTGGATCAATTCCAAATGTATCCAATTAAGATTATCAATTCACTAAGAACAGCGACAATAAACCTCAAAAATAAACTCTTTAAAACTTTTCTTTTTGATTAACGTGTCTGCACCAAGTTTTATTAATACTTAGGTCCTTGAAGAAAACAATCTTGGTAGGATAGCCCTGTTGGCCCCATAATGCCTAGGGGTGAACATTCCCATAAATTTTTGATTTTCTGTTCTATTGCTGAACACGTCAGTTGTCACCTATTAGGTCCATTTGCAGCAGCCCAAGGTCAAAAAAATGTTATTCCTGTTATCTTGAATACATCCTGGAAAGCCACAGATTAGCAGATTTTTCTCTTAGGATCTGGAAAAAAAACTCTACAATTTTGATATATTCCTACATGCATAATTATATGCTTCTAATTCAGACAACTTTTGTTTCTCAAATTTCACAACAATATGTTAAGGGTGTTCTAGAGCAAAGTAATATGGCCAAAAGATTGTAATGCATTTTCCTGGATACATATAGGACAATTACACAGAGATGATTCAGAAACTGAAAATAAAAACAAATTTTTTTCTGGCATCTTATAAATGAAAATATATTTTACTAATGCAAAGTAACTTTCCACTTACCGTTGAGCGTCTTCAAAACTATGAGAAGAAATTTTATTTTTTTCAAATGTATCGATTTTTTTTCACATGAAATGACTAATACTTACTGAGTATTCTAACTGACACAAAATGCTAAGCCAATTATGAAAGTTTCCAAGAAGTCCCTTTTCAGTGAACTTCAGAGGGAAACTAAAACAAGCCTTCTCTAAACAAGACCAAGGTTAAAGAAGCCAGGTTTGTTTTTTTTTTAACTTTTATACTTACTGATACATGTTCTATATATTTGAAACTCCACCTGTTTTTTGTAAATCATAATTAATATACTCAACTAGTTGGAAAGTGAATATTTCTTGAGTTCTCCTCTGTGTACAGCACTCTTACAACACACTGATGTTCAGCTTCTGTCCAGAATTCTGCCAAAATCTTCTCTTTGACTTTAGTTCCAGTCTTGCAATTTGGACCATCATAGAGCTAAAGGACTATTGGCATCTCTGAAGTTGTGCATAATCAATGACAAGTGTTGATAAGTTACCAACATATTTAATCAGTGTAACAATGTAATATAAATAAGATGTGTCATTCAGATTTATTGTCCTGCTTTGAAAATTTACATTCAAATATGGATAAAAGCATTCTAGATGTAACCCGAACAGAAAAATCTTACATGCTTTACATATTAAAATTCTGTCACTCGGTTGACATACAATTCATTATTATTGTCAGAATGAATTGCGGAAATAATGATAGTAAAGGCTGATAAACTGGTAAAAAATACTAAGAAATTTCCAATGGTTAAATAGAATATATATTGACAGCTAAATTAATATTAGAAGAAAGTACATTAATGAGATAACTTTAGGAAAACCACATCATTTTGGAGAGAAGAAATGGGTACAAAAATGTAAGGTTTACTAACAGAGAGAAGAATAAAGCTGTAACAGTCTGAGTTTGATCACAGAAAGAGAGTTACTGTAAGAATTATGAAAACAAAAAATGTAATATAAGAATTAAGGGTTTGCATGATTGTGGTAGGCGCTGTGGAGTGAACTCTGGAAGGATAAAACCAAGAGATCAGGAAACAGTTAACTAATGGCTTTAGCGTGAAGCACTGGAGTATGGAGAAACCACAGCTTTCGGGAAGGTTAAGAAACCACTCCCACCAGGGCTCTGAAGTAAGAGCTCATGAAGGGATCTGCAAAGCCGCCATGTCTGACCATGATGATTTCTCAAGAATATGGCTTCCTTTCACTGTCCATCTTCCAAGTCTCACACAAATTACTCTAAAGAGGAAACTGCCCAGAATCATACAGCAAAAAGGATTGTGAAGTGCATGCTTTTAAGAGAGCTCTTGGTGCCAAGTTTATAGACAACCTACCACCATCGTAACTCTAATTAAGTAGAAATGTTTATTGTACTAGCAATTTAAAAATGGGAAAAAATCTTTGAGAATTGTATTTAATTATCAGTTACCTAATTTCATCAAAGCCTTAAAACTTTGAAGAAAAAGATTCTCCTGATAAATTTTCATAGTTTATGATAAATTAAGATCAGAATGTCAATTTTGCCTCATCGAGATTTCACAAAGAGGAAAAAGTAAAAAATGCATAAAACAACTTTTGTAATAAATCATCTTCTAGCTAAACATAATTAAAAATATAAGTATAAACAAAAGAACATGTTAAAGAAAAATAGGTTTCCAAATTACATTTTGTTCTCACTAATCAAACTTCAAAATAATAGTTTGTAACAATGTTCTAAGTAGATTTGGGCTTAAAAATTAAACAAAAACTAATTTAAATGATTGCTATATAAATATTGAAGATAAAAGCTCTTTTTAAAATTTACCTTAAGTTCATTTTATAAAACATGTAACTAAAAGACATTTTTCCGAATTACATTCTGGTTGATACAATAAGATTAATGACATAACTAAATATGCCAGATGAAAGCGAGCAGGTGTTTAGTGGCTCAAACATGTGGCCAGAGTGACAATGAGCCATCCAATATATGAGAGGTTAGGGAAACTATTATTCTGGGTCTATGATGTCCAACTTTTAAAATTTGACTCCCCCAAATGTTAACAATCATAATGTTGGACAATTTTTAAATAAAATTTCAGATCTATTTTTGTATTACACAAGTTCATTCTATTTGGTGATAACTGGAGTTGGCCTTGACTTTGAGAAAGTATTGATCTTCCATCATTTAGCATTTGGCAAAAAAATCACATATTAGAGTATATCTCTAAAATCATATCAACACAGCTCAACTAGATATTTTTGATGCTTTATGTGCATATAAATGCCCTACTCTCTTTTTTCTTAACACAGAATAATTCATCAAGGCCACCACGTTGATAACGCTATCGCTATGCTTGTACAGCCAGAGATTCCTACTTTCAGAATTTTCTTTTGTTATAATTATTTATGTATATCTTCTCATCTCTCCTGCTAATTTGAAGGCAATTTAATAGCAAGAGTATATGTTTTTGTCTTTTTTTCACTCCCAACAGGAGTCATGAACCAGCAACCCGCATAGCAAATTCAATCTGAAAATACATTTGGTTTGGTTGGCATAATGTGTGTGTGTGTGTGTGTGTGTGTGTGTGTGTGTGTGTGTGTGTGTGTTTCCCATGCAGTTGTTTTTAAGCATATTCACAGAATTATGCAACCATAGCCACAATCTAATTTAAAAACAATTTCATCACCGCCCCCCAAAGAAAACGTACCCGTGAACAGACATCCCCCCCTTCTTACATAACCCTAGGCAACAATTAATCTATTTTCTCTCTCTATGGATTTGACTATTCTGGCCATTTTATGTGTGGAATACTACCATATTGATTCATATGTTACTATCTTCTTTAACTTAGCATAATGTGTTCAAGGTGCACCCATATTGCTTCATATATTAGCACTTTATTCCTTTATATTGCAAAATAATATTCCATTTATTGACAGACCACATTTTACTTATTCAGTCAACAGTTAATGGACATTTTGAGTTGTTTCCACTTTTTGGCTATTATAAACAATGGTGCTATGAACATCCTTGCATTAATACAAATTCTTTTGTAGACATGTTTTCACTTTTCTTGGATATATTCTTAAGAGTGGAACAGCTGGTTCATATGGTCACGCTATGTTTAACCTTTTGAGAAACAGCTAAACTGTTTCACAAAGTGGCTGTACCATTTTACACTCCCACCAGCAGTGTATATGGGCTACAATTTCTCTGAATCCTCATCAACATTTGTTATTATCTGAGTTATTTTATTCTATCCATCCTGATGGTGTAAAGTGGTACCTATTGCACTTTTGATTTTCATTTCCCTAATGATTAATAATGTCAGTCATGTTTTCATGTGATTATTGGCTGTTTCTATATCTTCTTTAGGAAAATGTTTATTCAGATCCTTTGTCTAACTGTTGATGGGATGGTTTGTCTTTTTAGTATTGAGTTGTAACAGCTCTTTACATATTCTTTATACAAGTCCATTGTCAGATGCATGATTCGCAAATATATCCTCCCATTCTGCCAGTTGTAGATTCACTTGCTTGGTGGTATTGTTTGCAACACATTTTTTTTTATTTTGATTAAGTCCAATGTACCTATTTTCTTTTGTCACTCATGCCATTGGTGTCATATGTAAGAAAGTATTGTGTAACCCAAAGACATAATGATTAGTCTGTGATACATTTTAAGTTAGTTTTTGTGTATAATGTGAGACAGGAGTCTAAAGTCATTGTTTTGCAGGTAAATACCCAGTTGTATCAGTACCATTTGTTGAAAGATTATTCTTTCTCACATTGCATTGTCTTGGCACCATGGTCAAAAATCAACTGGCCAAAATGTGTTGGTTTATTTCTGAACTCTCACTTCCATTCCACTAATACATATGTCTATCCTTATACCAGTTCCACACTGTATTGAGTATTGTAGCTTTGTAGTATGCTTTGAAATCAGAAGTCTGAGTTCTTAAACTTCGTTGTTCTTTTTCAAGATTGTTTGTACTATTCTGGGTCTGTTACATCTACACAGTAATTTTAGGATTAGCTTGTCAATTTTGTAAGGAAGCCAGATGGAATTTTGATAAAGGATTGTATTGAATTTGTAAATCAATTTGTGGAATATTACCATTTTAAGAATATTAAGTCTTATCTGCACTAGAGTGTTTATAGCAGCACAATTCACAATTGCAAAGGTGTGGAAACAACCCAAGTGCCCATCAATACATGAGTGGATTAATAAAATGTAGTATATGTATACCATGGAGTTCTACTCACCCACAAAAAACAATGGTGATCTAGCACCTCTTGTGTTATCCTGGATAGAGCTGGAGCCCATTCCACTAAGTGAAGTATCACAAGAATGGAAAAACAAGCACCACATGTACTCACCATCAAATTGGTATTAACTGACCAACACTTATGTGCGCATATAGTAATAACACTGATCGGGTGTCGGGCAGGTGGGTATGGTGTGCACTGTCTGGGGGATGGACACTCTTGAAGCTCTGACTCGGGTTGGTTAAAGGCAATATATGTAACCAAAACATTTGTACCCCCATAATATGCTGAAATAAAAAAATTTTAAAAAAATCTATGTGAAATATGCATTTTATAATGAAAATAGAATCATATTGTGATATAGTTTTGCAACTCTCTGTTCTCCTTATGAGTTTATACTGAGCCTATATTTTTTGCATTTCTACTTTCTTTTTTTTTTTTGGTGATTGCTGTCCCTTCATGAACCATGAAACCTTCCGAGGGAGGCAGTTTTGCTTATGACTAGCCTCACTCTAACTTTCAGAGGGAATAAATAAAATCTGAGAATGTGGGAAAAAAAAAAATTAAGTCTTCTAATATATTAACATGTGATATCTTTTTATTATTTAGTTCTTTAATTTCTTTCAATTATGTGTTTTTGGTCTCAGTGTACAAGCCTTATACTCCTTTTGTTAAATTTATTTCTAAGTATTTTATTCTTTTTGATGCTATTATAATAGAATTATTTTCCTAATTTCATCTCCGGATTGTCATTACAAGTGTATATGAGTACAATTGATTTTTGTATATTGATCTAGCATTCTGCAACTTTGCTGGACTCATTTATTAGTCCTAATAGTTTTATTTTTGGTGGATTTCTTAGGGTTTTCTATATAAAAGATCATGTCATATGCAAATATGGATAGTTTTATTTCTTTCTTTCCAATCTGGGTGCCTTTTATCTCTTTTTCTTGCCTAATTGCCCTGGCTGAAACCACTACATAATGCTGAACAGAAGGACATAGTATTTTAAAACCAAGAAATTTCACACACAAAAGAATCGAAATATATTCTTTTGGGAAACCAGAAAGTCTGGAAAATATAGGACTTAACAGGAGCTGAGTAGTCGCTGCCCATTTAGGTGGGACAGGTGCTCTCCACCTAATTCCCACCATTCTCAACTGCATAGTACTTGGCCAACTTCACTAACCTGTTCACGGCCTGATTTTGCAAGCATTTAAGTGTGCAAATTCTGCATTATAGAGATTAACATAGCAACTTATTCGTATTAAACAGTGTATATTTAGTAACTGCTACACAGAATGACTGTCACTAATGAATAAATGAATTTTTACGTCTGAGCTTAAGAAGTCCTATTTCCCCTAACTGCAGTCTCCTGAGCAACTAGATCCCATTGTAATTCTGCATTTCTCTTCTACCATCCATCTCTTATCAGATTCATAAATTAGTGTCATTCTGTTATGACAGTTTTCATTAGTATCTTCTCTCTGTTTTTATTATTAGCAAACTTACTGACACAATATCTCTCTTTTAATATAGTTCCTTTTACTTTGAAATTGAAACAGTGGAATAAAGTGGTTTATAGCTGAGACCACCTTCCTGGGAAAGAAAACTTGAGTGCTCATCTCTCAAAAGAACAAACCCCAAAGTCTGGACTAGACAAAGAAAAGATTAAATGGTGAGAGGAAGGATACAATTAAAATAGGAGTGGTAATGGCTGGCAGATTTCTAGTAAAGTACAATTTTCAAAGCTGCCACAATTACAGAATAGGGTAGCACTAATTTTTAAAACACTCACAAGCAGGGATACCCCCTGCAGCCCTTACCCTGATTTGTATTCATAAAAATTAATTTTTACCTCCCCTGAGTAAGTGATGTATCAGGTCTGGAAACCAATCCACTTTGCTTCAGGGGAGAGGGCTCTTTTGATTTATTCTGGTTTCTGGGGCCAGAATCAAGATTCTAGAGAAAGGGGAAAATCCCAATGGTGATAGAGGATGTTATTCATTATGCTAACTCATTACCTGCTGAAATTCATTTGGAATACCTTTACGTAGCAGTGGGTTACATAAAATTTGCACGGAAATGTTACAAGTGGCTCCCCAACCCCCACCTGAGAAAATGGTGAGTCAAGACTTGCAAACACCACTAACACACACGAAACCTTTGTTCTTGGTTGGGATGAGGCAGGCCAGAGGGCAGATTGCTAAAGCTGTACCTGTCGGAATACTTAGCATGTTATCTTAAACTAGTGAAGAAAATCGCCAAAGTGTGAAGCTTATTTACAAGGGGAAAAAGACTAAGGTTTGGAAAATTAAAACAATCCAAGGGGTCACTGGAAAATGTCTCCATCTCTTTTTAAAAATTTTTAGTTTGTTCCTTTTTTTTTTTTTTTTTTTTAAGAGACAGGGTCTTGGTCTGTCACCCAGGCTAGAGTGCAGTGGTCTGATCATAGCTTACTGCAAACTCGAACTCCTGACCTCAAGTGATCCTTCGGCCTCAGCCTCCCAAAGTGCTGGAATTACAGGCATGAACTACCATTTTTAAAGTATTTTTAAGGTAACTTTTTTTTCCTTCAGAAAAAGAAATCTTTTTCCCCACCTAACCTAGTAAGTGGAATTGCCACCACCCAACTTGTCTCTGTTGTTTTGTTATGAGTTAGATAAGACAAAAGTGAAACTGGGCTCCTAAGAGGAGATCTACTAGAGGGTGGGGAACAGCTGGGACCACCCAGTGGAACACCTCAGCTGCAAAGACGGCTTGAGTGAGTCCAGAGGACCAGTCCCTCCACTGTCTCAGAGCAAAGGATCCTGCCCTACCTCTTCTCCTTCTGTGGCCAACTGGCCCATGAAGACTGAGAAGGGGGTACATGGAGACAGCACATCTCAAAGAAACCCAGGTGAAGAGGTCTCAGTGCTGGCTTCTCCAGGCTTCTTGACTTTGGGCCTGAGTAGCAGGTTCTGGGTCAAGCCAAGATCTCAGCTCCAGTCAGCCCCCTCTACAGAAGGCAAGAGGCAATTCCTTTCCTCACCATCTGGGCTAGCAAAGTTAAAGCAGGTGAGAGAAGGACAAACTGGAGGGAAAGGGGTGAAACATGGTACCTCAAAGCAAGGACAGCAAAAAGGGGAGACCTAATGTCCAGCCCTCCCAACCCAACCTATATGAGTGGGGACTTTCATCAGATCTGTCTGGTCCCCAGGGACAAACCTTTTGTGGCACAAGCCTCAACACTCTTCTGGCTGGGATTCACACCCTTATGCACCAGTCCCTGCCCTTGATTCCAATCTTCTTGTAAGAATTGAGGTAGTTAATCCATCTATACTCATAGCATCCATCACCTGTGGTTACTCAAAACACATGCCCCTAAGGAGCTTTTTGCCACCCTAAGGTGGCAGTAGTGGTGCCCCCATCAGACTCTGCCCCAAGGAGGTGCGCAAAACCTTCTTGTCAGGGTTTTCTCCAGTTCATTCTCCACACTGTTGCCAGAGTGATAATTTTAAAAGTCTGGATTTTCTCCTTTCTAAGTTTCCAGCCCCATTTTCCACAATACTCTCACTCTGCACAAGATAGTCCCTCAGAACAAGGAATTGTCCAGCCCCAAATGTCAATAGTGCTACTGATGAGAAATTCTGCTTTAGAGTGTAGCTAAGATTGGCCGGACTCATCATGCTTCAGATTCACCTTCAGTCACAAGGCCCCTCCCTGTACCCCAACGGGGAAGTCTTATGCATCCAAAGAGAAGTTTTCAGGTGGTGTTATTTCAAATCTGGCTATAAGAGAAATGTTCTGCATCTAAATCATGGAAATATTTGGAAGGGAAATGGATTCTATGTCCCCTGGCTTTGATGAGAATTCTTCTTCAATCTTCCTGCAATTATTGTGTCAAGCTGTGCTGTTTTCCTTCTACAAGTTTTCAACAGACAGACAAAGTAGTTGTGTGATTTGAATTTCAAAGCCACTAGACTCTCCCTATACACTTCAGGGGAAAGAAGATCCCCTATTCCTGGATAAGTGGTAGGAGAAAAGGGTCAAATGGAGGCACCAGATTCTCCAGTGAATCAGGAAGGTTCAAGTGGTCTCCCTGGGGCTCTGAGAGGTAGGTCAGAACATGGCCGGTTCCCAGTTTAGCAGAGACTATGTCTGGGGTGGGAGGAGGAGAAGACAATCTTGTGACCTACTGGTTGCCTCTCCTCACTGGACAGTATCATTTTAAATATCTAAGTCAAATCTTTCTGGTGAGCTTGTTTTCTTAAACAAGCTCCAGTGGCAGTCTTCATATCGTCTTTACCATCCAGTTACCCAAACACATGCTTGAAATTATTGTTCCATTCCTCAGGGATAGGACAAATTGTTCACTGTAGATTAGATACTTGAAACACATTTGTTTTTACCTGAGTCACATCTTTATGAAAACTTTCAGGGGATCAAATCTGCTAAAATCCATGACTGGCATTTATCATAGTTATTAAGCACAATGAAATCCAAACCGATTTGAGTTCATCTACTGTATCAGCCTCAAGAGCTCCATTTTGTATTTTGAAGGTCTGGGCTGTGAATACCGTTTTTAGCTGAGACCCAGTTACTCTTAGTTAGAGATTTCAGTTGAGGGAAGTCAGTCTATTTAAAAGCCATTTTAAGTTCACTTGGTCAGTTTCTGCCTCATTTAAAATAAGATTTCTTCAAAACTGTTTTACTTTAAATCTTTAAAGATTTTACCTGCAAAAAGAAAACAGTCAATACTACATTTAGTAAAATCGTTGTCATTCTAAAATATAGCATTAAATAATTATATTTCATTCTTTAGGTATAATCCTATAAAGGAGTGGAAACCCAAAGACCTGAGCCCGGCCAATCTTAGCTATACTCTAAAGCAGAATTTCTCAACAGTAACAGTATTGACATTTGGGGCTGGACAATTCCTTGTTCTGAGGGACAATCCTGTGTTCGCTGAGAGTGTTGTGGAAAATGGGGCTGGAAACTTAAAAATTAAAAAAGAGAAAATTGAGACTTTTAAAAATTATCACTCTGGCAACAGTGTGGAGAATGAACTGGAAAAAAATAAATTTGTTTTTGTAATGACCATGTTACTCACCTTCTTAAAGAGAGTCCACCTAGGAGGACCTTGCAGTGGGTGGATCAGAATTTCAACAGCATCTAAATTGATATAATTTCTCACGTACACGTAAAAGAGGCACCTGGACAACCTACTCTAATGGTTCAAGTTAAGTGTAAGGATGGTGCCAATCAAAAAGATGATGAAGATGATAACAGGCAACATTTATTTAAATTCTTACTATATGCCAGTCATTAATTCTAAGCTCTACTTAGAATTATTTAGTACTTTACTCTCAGCACTACTACCCACCTCACCCTCACGCAGCACATTGCAAAAGGGCCACAAATTCCACCCATCCTTGAATGTATGCTCCTTTGCAATGTGAATTTTCACTCTTCCTATCAGGGGTGGAGACTATTTCTCCACATCTTTGATCTGGGCTTGATCATGGAACTTGCTTTAGTCAAAGGCACAGCAAACATAATACAATCAGAGGCTTGAAAATAGACTTGCTCTCTTTTGCTGCCCTGAGATAGCCATGTGAAGAAGCCTGGGCTAGCCTGTTGGATGGTGAGAGGCACATTGCCATCACCACAGATGGTATCTGGCTGTTTGGCAGACATGGGAGTGAGGGCCCTAGACCAATGCCTGCCAACCACCAGACATGTAAATAAAACCATCCTAAATCATCCATCCCAACCAAGTCTGTCCAGATCAGAAGAACCTCCTAGCCAATCCCTAGAGTTATGAGGAATAATGAATGTTTATTGCATGAAGATGCTAGGTTTGGGGTAGTTTGTTATACAGCAGAAGCTTACGGATTACCCTCCCTGGAATCTTAGGATACGAGTACTAAAATAATTATTTTAGGGAAAAGTTGAGATATGTAAAGGTTAAGTAACTTGCCCATGGCTATTAAGCTAATAAATGATGGAGACCAGGATTTCAAACTAGGCTCTCAATTAGTATATACCTTGCTGTTTGGTCTACTTGGCCAGAAAAAGAAAAAATTGTGTAGTGTTTTTGTTTGTTTGTTTGTTTTGAGAGAGAGTTTTAACTACTTTATTTGCAAACGGTACATATTGGTAGAATAGAAAACAAACCCCTTTCCTTCCCAGACGTAAGTTCAGAATCCAGGATTTATTCTGATGGGGCTGATGAAATTAAATGTTGCATAGTTGCTTGCCATAGATTTTTTTTTTTATTTCAGCATATCACAGGGGTACAAATGGTTAGGCAATATACGTAGTGTTTTCTTAATTGAAGAAACAAATATCTTGCAATTACCTTAAAAGAAAATGAGGGTGAGAAAGACATACAAGAATAAGAAATCCTGGGAAAAAAGTAATTCACCAGGTTTGTCACCAAGGAATACATAAGTTGAAGAGAAGAATGACAACTGTATGGCAGTGATTGTCAAAAACATTAACTTACAGCTCATCAGTCAAGTACAAGACTCAGTAGTCTGCAGAGGCTTCTAGGTGGTCCACCTGCCAGTTCCTAGCACTATTATCATGCATGATATTACAATCTGGCATGGATATATTTATTATACACCTCCATGAAATGTTATCAAAATGCTTCATAGTTTTTCATATTTATTCTTTCTTTCTTTCTTATTTGGTTGTAGCAAGTGAGAAGGATTTATTATCATGCTATGGTCCCTAGGCCCAAAATATGTGAGACCCACAGCAACCGAGCATACAACAAAAGTTCTTCCAAAATATCCAACCTGTTGGAACAGGAAGCAAGAAGCTCCATGATAATTAAAAAGATAGCAGTGGGAATGTTTTAAAGCATAGGCATGACATAGAATTCAGAGTTATACCATAAAGGTAAAAAGGAGTAAATTTTGATTTATTGAGCTGTAATTCCATTGAGGGTTTCTGGTGACTCCAGCTTCACACTTGTGGTTATAGTATTCCCAGAACCCCTCAATGGAGTGATTTCCTGAAATGCACAGCTGCCTCTTATTTATTTTATTAACTTTACATAAAAACCATGGGAGCACAGCTTTTACGGTATTTGACTATGATTGGCCTTGTCTTTTCAAGTTTGGGATGGAAGGGGAAAAAAACATAAAATGCAATGAGAACAGCATTTAAAAACTAAAACTTTCAAAGCAGCGATAAGTAGAAAGACTTTTTGCTTGAGGTTATAATTTAGCAATGAAACTTCCTCAGACTAATCTGTGATAATTGATTATATTTCAAAACAGATCAAAATCCAGATTTTATACCATGAAGGACAGTTGTACAATATGCAAACACCTAATCTAAAATACAGGGAAATTGCTGACCTTCTTGGTTATAACTTTCTTATTAATAAGGAATAAGGTAATTTAATTTGTTATAAAATCTATCATGGTCCATTCTTCATTTTTTTCAAGTGTCTAGATTATATCTAAAAAGATCCTTTGAAGTTATCATCATTATTCAAAAACGTCATTGCAAAGACTATTATCTTTAAAGTATGTATAAGCTACACTTCTGAGCCCGTTCTCTAGAGCTAAAACAGAACACTACAATGGAAAAATCAGTTCATTGGGAAGAATAATTTAAGTTAAAAATACATAACTGTTCGCTAAACTAATGATACTTTTTTATAGTTTGGGGATAAATATGTATCTTTTAATAAATTCCTAGAGGAACTCTTGAATGAGTGCTTTAACAATTCGGTATAATTACAAAATATTAGATGCCAATAACCCACAATATAATATTAATGCCAAAACATTTTCTTACTCAGCTGAACAAGGGTATGATCAGAAATTCCTCAGGAAGTCCAACATATGGAGTTTATAGCTCTTCAATTATGTCAACATTTATTAGTTAAATAGAAATCACAAATCTTCTTTAAGGAAGTGAGCCCAGATGCCTGCAATTAATATTTCTAAGCCCCACAGAAGATACTATAACTTAATTCCCAATGTCTTTACTTTCAAGGGCTAAAATCTCACAAATAATGTCATTAGAAACAGCAATCGCTAACCAGAGGTTTGTTGTAATGTATTTTCGTTAGCTGAAGCTAATTGGAGCCAAATGAGTAGAACAATGTTGTAAGGGCATGTAGAGAAATAGTGGGTCTTTAGGCACTGAAATAAATGAGGGTAATCAGCAGTGTATGCAGAATACACTGCATTCAATTAATATAAATAAGATGGCAGTCAGCTGCGAAGTGCCACAGATCATGGTGGGTTCTGGGGGACAGCAAATGTCGCATAACACTGTACAAATACAAACAACGTGCCAGACTGAACCAGATCAGATAACAAGGAAGCAGGGAGCAAGGAGCTCAAATGAAGAGCTTTGCAAATTTTTCTAGTGCAATTTTACAGAGCGTGGTCTGGTCCAGAGTGTCAATCTTTGTGTTGAGGAGTAGGAGAGGGGCTGCCCAGAGGTTCCCTTTTAAAGACAAAAACTGTAGCTGAATAACATAAAGCTACTACAGTATTTCAACCTCAACAATTATTTTCACCCATATACCTGTATGATATGCATAAGAATTATTTCAACCTTGTATTTGATTTTTATGATAAATTTTGATCCAATATATAACAATTGCTGGCTCACGCATGTAATCCTAGCACTCTGGGAGGCTGAGGCAGGAGGATTGCTTGAGCTCAGGAGTTCGAGACCACCCTGAGCAAGAGTGAGACCCCCGTCTCTACTAAAAACAGAAAAATTAACCAAGCATGGTGGTCCAGACCTGTAGTCCCAGCTATTCTGGAGGCTGAGGCAGGAGGATCGCTTGAGCCCAGGAGTTTGAGGTTGCTGTGAGCTAGGCTGATGCCACGGTACTCTAGTATGGGCAACAGAGTGAGACTCTGTCTCAAAAAAGTAAATAAAATAAAATAAAATATAACAATTGCTGACAAGAATCTCTTGATATATTGACATGCCATTCTTAAAGGGTAAAATTTGAGCATGACTTCTGTTAGCATGGTATCTTCAGGAAAATTCTCTTTCAATATGGAAAATTTTTGATGGGTTCCCCTTTCAAAATGAAATAACATGAAACTCACGATTTGAAACTATTTTGAGCACAGCATGTCTAAGTCTGTTATACTTATTTTGGAGGGGTTTTTTATTTATTTTTATTTTTTTACAGAACATTCTTACTCTTAAAATTTATTAATTGTTTATCTAAAATAATGATCAGTGTCTAAATTACATATTTCTTTTCTCAATATTTCCTTGATGACATGGCTTTCATTAACAGCTTCTTACTTTACAGAATTTGCTCGTAAAATTCCTTGCAGTTAGACTCTGTGTTCCATTTACAATGTAACATAGCTTCCACAGGGGTCGCATCGAACTTATTTCATTCTTTCATCAATTGAACAGTCATTAATGAGAAGATGAATTTAAAACTAGCCTTATAAGCTGGGGGTTAACAACTCTGGGACTTACTCTTTTGCTGAAGGACATAATGTCATCTTTCATGACAAAAATTGTGTTTTATTCTTTTTTTCTTGTTTTTAAAAAGTTTTTATGATGAAGTGATGCTGAATTTTTTTTATTTCAGCATATTACGGAGGTGTTATACTTATTTTGGAATTATGACTTTTTCTTCCTCTTTAAATATTCTGATTCAAAGAAGCCAACCCTGTTGTCATTATTAAGCAAGTATGTATTAGGTATGTATGTTTTCCAACAGCCGCTGAAATGAAACAATGGCATTTCAAGCAAGTTTATATTGCAGTCATAAATGTCATTGTATAATGAGACTCTCAGATTCACCACCAACTCTGTGACTTTGTATGTTGCCTTGATTGAGTCTCAGCCTCTCTGCGTTTCGGTTTACTCCCCTTAAGATGAGGGACCGGTTTGGATAACCTCTAAGGTTTTCCCAGCTCTTGGAGTCTGTGTAAAGTGAGAACCAGTCAAACTGTATGAAACCACTAATAAGTCGGGTAGAATGGCCCTTTTCTTGGTAATCTTTATAGCTAAGAATATTTCTGAGGCTTCTGAAGTTCTAATCATGAGTCATTACAGGAAGTCATGTAGGAGTCATAGAGCAAGCCAAATTGCATGCAGTTATTCTAGAAAAATTACAAAATACAGGCAAACAGAAAGAAGAAAATATAAACCAGCCTTAATCTTAATTTCCAAGTATAATCTTAAGATTTTAGTGAGTAGAAGAGAAGGAGAGGAGGATAGAAGAGTGATGGAAGAGATGGTGGAGGGTGGAAGGGAGGGATAGAGCGGGTGATAAAGCTAACAAATGATGTAGCAGGTACAAATGTGGATACAGATATGGTACATGTTGACATAAATAATGTAAGGATGATATAGATACAGTACAGTATTCCCATTTTGAATTTGATTTGTCCCTTAAATATTTTTATGTTATTAAATATTTTTGAAAAGCAACATAAGGACTGCTATACATATAAATACTATATATATGTTATTTATAGATATATTTCATATGTATACAATGCAATATATATTGATTTTTAAAATTTAGCTAAATTTTTATACATACCCATAATTTTTAGGTTAAATTCCTACACATAAAAAGTAGTATGGGAATGCTATGTAAAATTTTAAGACATTAACATGAAATCATGCTTCAGTAAGGACCTGAGGCACACTTAGGATAAAGTTATGTTGTCCCTAGTACAAAGGGAAGGCAAAGGTGAGGAAGCCTCTTGTCCTATCTTGACCTTAATGGTTTTTAAGTGTAGAGGTTTGTCTCCTGAAGAAAGATTCAGATTGGCCCTGCTGAGGTGTGGGAAGTCAAGATTGCAAAGTGTCCTGATACCGGGCAATAACAGCTGTCATTCAACTCATCCACATTCAGTTCTGGATGGAAGGAAGGGAGGCAGGACAAGGAGCACAACAAAGACTGATCTTCGATATTGCTTTTAGGAGTCCTTCCTTTCCCTCCAAAGAAGTAAGCGACAAAGATAACATAAGCAAGGACTTGGCAAGAATGCAGACAGGGCTTTCAATCAATTCACAAAAGGAAGCTACACTCTTGATTTTTAATTGTCAGGCTCCTTGCCCCAGTTGTAAAATGAATAGCTTCTCGAACTCAGCTCTTGCGTTTAGTGCTTCATCTTCTAAGACTTCTATGACTTTCAAAGACATACGTTCGTTGACCTTTATTTTTCTGATTTTTAAAAATCAGATATCAAGACTTTTCTGATCAGAGGGTCATCAGTTGTGACAATTTTGCACTACAGTGTTGGGAATGCAAATGTAAAAGACACCATTCGCCTGAAGGTGGCTTGTTAAAGGGTTTTGGTTTCTGGGATTCATAACCCCATGTTAAGGGGCTTCTTTCTCTCACACCTTACTAGATACCCAGGGTCTGACCTTCATTTTCTTAGACAAATAGATGACCTAAAGCATTGCAGAAGAGGGTCATTGAAGGTGGGGTAAAAAAAAAAAAAAAAGAAGCCCTATTTTTTCTCTCTTTCTCTTGTCTTTCAAAACTTACCCAAGTTCCGAACCCTATTTCTTTTGAAGCAAACACCAAACAGCTAATTTTCTACATTAAAAGAGGCTGAACCTTCCTTTCCTGTGACGAAGGCAGTAATGAACTTAAATAGTAGCCAAACTCCCTAGGTAGCTCCGTAGAAAGTATGCATGTCATTATTCACTAGAGTATGTGTGCACAGTGGAAGTATGTTTGTGAAGGCCACCAGGTCTGTCTAGGAAAAGATTCAGGGGCACCTGTTCCCTTAAAGCCCAGAATAAAAGCAGGAGGGCTTTTTCTTCTTCTTCTTCTTTACTTTTTTTTCTTTTTTTTTCTTCTTTTTTCTTTTTTTATTGTTTTTTAAAAGCCACATTTTTAAAGGAGAGCAGAGTGAGCCACTCTGTGAAAAAGAGAAAAAAAATCCACAGAGAAGATTCTGGCATTGATAGTAGATCAATAACCAGATGTGTTATCCTAAGCAGCAGAGGGGGCTTAAGGAGGTGGATTGAGTGGGGTGGGATGGAGTGAATTATTCCAACACCTTTGTTTTTTCCGCAGAAAGAATTGCAACTGTCAGCTCCAACAGGGAGGGGCTGGTAACATTTCGAGTGCTGGAAGTGTTTCTGCAGGAAGTCACAGTGAAGTCACAGTAAGCAAAGGAAACTACAGTAACCACACATTGCAAACAAGGCGCATGGTGGCCATGCAATGACAATATGCTGAGCAGACCATACCTGTAAAAGCCATGTGGCAGGTTTCTCCTCTGTGGCTCACTCCACTGTGGGAAGATTTTCTTTTAATCAAGGATGAAAATTAGAAGTGCTTGTTATGGAACACAGATGGTATGAGACAATAGACTTTGGAGTGCCGTATTTTTCTTTTGTTTTCTTGTACGTGTATAGCATAAATTCTAAATACAGACTTACATCGAAGCATAATGCCCAATTGTGTGAAAGTAGAGAAGGTAGATATTGGCTGCAGTGTCTGCTTTCCAGGAGAAAGACCACACTAGATTTCTGATGAAGAACTGACATTTAAGAGGTATTTTATACTCCAAAAAAGTAGCCCACAAGGTTTTCATGTCAATGAGTTTTTTTTTTTTTTTGCCATTAAAAACTAGTAGAAATTCAACATAATCAAAAAGGAATACTAAACCGAAAAAATTAGAAAAATGCCAATGTAACTTTATGATATGAGGCACTTGAATCTGTGCGACAGTGAAAGGAAACTAAGGATCGTGTGGGTTACAACAGCGAATTTGTTAAGCAAGGTAGGTAATATAACCCACCATGACTCCAAAGAGTGACAATGGATGCTATCACTTAGTCTTGCCAAGATACGATGTGACTGCTTTAAAAAAAAAAATTACAGTAACAATGACTTTAAACAAGGGAATATTATATAGGGTGCTTTGTGCTGCAAGTAAGTCAAAAGCCAACCAAAGTAGCTTAAATACACATATATTTTTTCCCCACCTCACATCAGAAGTCTGCAGGTAAAACCACTTCAGCACGGGTCAAATCAAGAGCATGATGATATCATCAAAACCCGGACTCCTTCCATGTCTTTTGCCATTGACCAAAAAATGACCAATGAAGTTCCAGGGGTCCCATGTACTGTATTAACATTCAGGGGCAGAAAAGAGCAGCAATCACTCATTCATTGCTTTTTACTACTCACGAGATGGTTTTCCAGAAACCCCTGTAGCAGTCCGGATCTAATCAGGAGATAGAAACCACACAGAAACATAGGAAGTTTAAACTAAGTGTTATTAACTCTAGTGAAAGTAACTATAAGATACGGAAAAACTTAGAAGGAGTCCAGGCCTTGCTGGAAAGCACGTGGTTCAGCCACTGGATAGCAGGGTAGCTGGCTCCTTTCGCCAGACCTGCAGCGCTCTGGCGTTGCCGGGCAACAGGCAGCCCCTCTCCAGCTCCACCTAGTGCAGGGCAAAGGCCTTCAGGGCTTGTGGGCTGGTGGGGAGGGGCTTTGCAGAGGGAGCTCTACTCTCTGTGTGGGTTTCCCCCCACACCCCCAGGGGAGGGGGCTAACGGGGCGCGGTGCTTAAGGAGGTGAATCGAATGGGGTGGGATGGGGTGAATTATTTTAACACCTTTGTTTTTTCCACAGAGAGAATTCCACAGACAACTGACTCCTTGGGTCACAGGCAGCTGCATTCAGGCCAGTCAGGTCACCGGCAGGCCAAGGCTACAAGGTCACAGAGAGATCGTGTTCTGGGCCTATGGCTCAGGCAGTTTCCACCCCAGTTTCCACAAGCACACAGCTGATCCTCAGCGCAGGCTGCAATTGTACGAAGCCTTTTCCTCCTGCCATGTCTCTCCAGCGCCCTCTACTGAAAAAGTTTAGCATAATCACTGTAGAGGGGAAATGGTTAAAGGAATTCCGTTATTGATCACAGAGCACATATCGAAGGGTGTGTTCAGAGCTGAGAGGCAATAAATTAAGAGCTGACACAGCCCCAGATGACCTTCCCTTATATCTCATTGGCCAGAAGTACATGACATACACATACCTAAACCAATAACTGGGTGGAATTTATCACCATAACTGGCTTAGATTAATCAAGATTTATCCCCTAGGGCTGAAAAGGAGCTCTCTTTCAGGAGCACAGGGCCCACAAGGCCATTCGGGGCTCTTTCCTCTGGAAGAGGCCTGAGAATGAACATGGGCAGACAACCGGCAGTGGGTGCCACCGTGCGCCTTCTGTTTGAATGGTTTGGGATATCAAGAGCCAGAAAATAAATGGTCGAAACCTAGCAGCCATTTTCTCCTAAAAATAAGGAAATGATGTCTGAAATATAATAACTATACCAAAAGTATCTAAAAGCTGATAATACCAGAGAGCAGAACCTTATAATATTTAAGTAGCTGAGGTTAGTCAGAAGACTCTATGGTAGGTTTTTCATGCTGTGAAAATTATCACTGTCTGGAAACTAAAGCCTTCTTATAAGAAGGAAAAATGTTAATCTTTGCTTGGTATGAAAAGAGAGTGGGAGAAAAATTCAAGTACCCATCAATAAACATTTCTGTGGGCCTCACTTACGGAAGTCTCCAGAAACTATCTGGTCACCTAACCGCCGTCATCCTAGTCCTCTGTTCCAACCTGGCTTTTCCTGTTACCACTTGCTGATCTCCCTGTTCTGTTGCACCTCTCCTCTTACCCCTGCAGCACCTACATGCGTGTCTTGGATGGCCTCATCTTTCCTGTCATTGCCCTGCTTCCTTCATATGATAAATTCACATTTGCCCACGTGCACATTTACAGTGGTACCTTCTTCTCCATTCCAAGGGAGTTATATTGAAGATATGCTTAAGTGGTAAGGATGTTGTTGATCACAAATGTTGTTATTCTAGAAATTACACCTGCTTAAACTGAAACATTATTTAACAAATGTGTAGAACAACATTGTATTCTGTATAAAATTCCATTTTTTAGATATTTTAATTTCATGTAGTATCATTTTCACTGGGATAAAGTCAACCTTACATTAAAAATTTTACCAAGTTGCTTTTCCTGCTATAGAATTGTATCCTGCCAACTCAATCAATAGTCACCTCTAACACATAAAGGTTCTCCTAAAGGGAATAATCAATTTAGAGAAAGTTACAAGAATTCACCACTGAGAGTCATATTTCTGGGTAACACATAACAAAGCTTTGGTAGCAGTCCAATGTCATTTCCTTGAAGTTTGATGTGGGATAATGTTGTCGAAGAATATTCCAGAGCTGCCAAGACCTTCCTGAAGAACAGTATAGCACCTATATTTCAGTGGTTATGCCTACTTTGGGAGAAGGAGAGGTTGGATTTACCATAAAGTTGGCTGTGAATATTCAGTTGAGTATATGTGAGATTGAAAAGCTTAAAATTTATTGTATTTGAATGTGTAACTTAACATTCAGACCTCACATAATATAGCCAAAATGTATAGGAAGCTCTAAGTAAAATGGGAGTCAGAGATTTTATTTTGGAGCAGATACGACATCTTAAACACATCCTAGAACTGACTCAGGCTCAGTATATCAACCATTCCAGCACTGAAGGGAGTGAGGGTCAGACCTGGGCTGAGACAGGAAAGGGGAAGCTTCTTTGTGTTCATCCCTCTAGCAACTACCTCCTTTCCCTTAGGCTTGCATAAGCTTTTACTGTAATACCTAGCCTGGAAAGTACCCCAGTTCCAAAGTTTTCCTTTACTTTCCTCCCCTCTTGCTAGTCAAGGACTCCAATCAACATATTCTTTTGCAACCAGATGCTGAGAGGAAAGAAAGGACCCAAACAACATGTATGCATTGGGGGCAGGAGGTTCCAGGACTGTCACCTAATAGGACAGGAAGCTCTGGAGCCCAAGCACCTGAATTCAAATCCCTGCTTGATCAAGCATTGGCCTTACAAACTTGACAATATTATTTAGCTTCTTAGTGCATCAATTTGTTCTTCTGCAAAATGAAGATGAAAATCAGGCCTACTTGGCACGGTTGTTCTTAAGTTACATGATCTGATACCCATGAAGCCTTTAAAATAATTCCTGGAACAAAGGAAGTATATATCAAGTCAATACAGAGTATTTTTCAAATTGAGAGGGATCAAAAAAGAAGTTTCTTTAAATATACAAAAAGTTTAAATAATTTGAGAGGAAATAATTTATGAATATGAAAGTTTTCACTAATTTTGACTAGTAGGGCAAATGACCAGTTAAATGATTGGAATCCTGAATTATATATTAAGAAATTTTTATTTTGCATATAATAAATGTCCAATATAAACATGTGCATCTGGAAAATTTTAAATAAATCAGATAAATTGCATTTTTGTGAAGCATACTGTTAAATTAAGTATTTATTGAATAGCTACTATGCATAAGGTCATTCCAGTTATCTATTATCATGGAAAAAACTTCAACACTTAATGACATAAAGCAACACTATTTTATTATGTCCATTATATCATAGATAGGGAATTCAAGCAGATCACAGTGGTAATGGTTTTTCTCTGCTCCAGAATAACTGAGGCTCCAGCAGGGTCAAGATGGTTGGGACAGCCCAACTGGGGCCGTATGTCTGGAGCCTCATTTTGGGTGGTCAGCTGGGTTTCTTGATTCTTTGCATCCCTCTGCTGAGGCTGCAATGCTCCAGATGGCTTCTTCACTCAAGGCCTGTTGCCTGCACTGGGAAGGCTGGAACAGAAGAGGCTGTCCAGGTATCTCTTTATGTAGCCTCTCCATGGGGCCAGCTTGTTTCCTTCAGAACACGATCTCAGTTCTCAGACTTTTTACATGGTAGTTCATGGCTTCAAGAGCAAAAATCCAAGAAGCCCAGGCAGAAGCCGTAAGACTTTTAATGACTTGCCCTCGCAGAAGTCCACAAACGTCACTTTTGCCACACATTCTATTGGTCAGTAAGTCGCTAAGGCCAGTTCAAATCAAGGAGGGGATAACTAAAAACCACTTGTCAATGGGAGAAGGAGCAAATAATTTGGGTACTTTAATCTACCTCTAAACCCAGCAAGTCCTTAACCATATATTCCTTCCTAGTTACTGCCCTTGACAGTCAACCTTCTCAAAAGAATTGCTTATTCAGTCTGTCTCCACCCACTCAGTAACTGCTTTTAATCTGGCTTTAGCTCTCATCGTTCCATTAAAACTCTTCTTGCAAAAGCCATTAATGACCTTCGTGTTAGCAAATATAATGGAAAATGTTCAGTATCCTTTTTCTTGATCCCTAAGGGGTTTCTGAAACCGTTGAACACTTTTTTTAAACACTCTCCCCCTTAGGCTTTTTGACAGCATACTCTCCGGTTCTCTTCCTGCCTCTCTGGCTGTTTCTTCTTGGTCTTTTTAACCTCCTCCCTTTCTTCCACCCATGTCCCTCTTCCTCATCATCACCACCATCCCCCCATTCCCCCGCAACACCAACATCCACTGTTACTTGTGTTTTAACTAGAACTCAAATTCAATCCTTATCTTTAGTTCTACTGCTACTAATCTAGTCAAAGCCAAAACTCTCTTGTACCTGATCTCCTGCAGTAGCACCCTAATTTTTCTTCCCCATCCCCTTCTAATCTGTTCTTAAAATTACACCCTGAAAAATTATTTAAGGTGAAAACCCTTGGGTTGTTTTCCAATGATCTTAAAATAAAACTTAAATCTTACAAAGTCCTATCTCACCCAATTCTATGCCATTCTCCCCTTTGCTGACTTACTTTGAGTACCTCGACCTACCATCCTCTTTCCACCTTAGGGTCCTCCTCCACATTCATGTGTCCAGATGGAAAACTGCCTCTCTTCCTCCCATTTTTGTACTGGCTTACTCTCACTCAACCTACTTAAAGTCAGAGCTGAAATATCATAGTCTCGGAGAAACCTTTACTTATCTCTCTACCTAAATGATGTCTCCCCACAACTATTTCTCATAGAAAATTATCCTTTCTTCTTAAAATATATTACTAGTTGTAATTATACATGTGTTTGTATATTTGTTTAATACTGTCTCCATTGAGTAGAATGTACGTTGAATGAGGGCAGGGATACTATTTTTTTCTTTCACTATTGCTAGTATAATGGTGAGAATGTTTGCCTCTAGAGTCAGTCTACCCAGTATATATTCTGGATCTAGAACTAGTTGTGACCTTGGCAAGTTATTTAATAACTTATGTTTCAGTCCCCTTATCACAAAATAGTTTCCATTGGTATTTCTATTAAATTATTATTACTTCCTGCACAGTACCTGGAACATAGTAGGTACTCAGTAAGTGTTTATTGATTGAATTAATGAATGAATTATGAAAGTTTAACATTGCTTTAGAGAAAGGTAATATATTTCTATGTGATGTTCTATATCTGATAAACATACTAGCTAGATATATTGTAAAAGATAAAATAGTAACATATGAAAGAACTAAGGAAAAATTATTCTTTTTATATCAAACTGAACATTTCCCTTGCCTCAATTCCTGTTCCGTGTAAAAAAATTAAATGTCAATTATTTCTTTATAGGTCATACAAAGATTAACTTTAGTTAGTCCAAGTTGAATATTTACATATTTTGAATTAATGACATTCTGATTAATGGATTTTTCTGTACTTATAGTTTATTCTAAATTAGAAGTAAATTATACATGCTGATAAATCATTAAATTTGATTCCTATAAGCATTTTTAAATGAGATAATTGAATAGAATTTCTTATGAATAAGAATATATTTATGGTATAATATTTGACCTATGCATTTAAAAGAAAATCATCTTTTTAATAATAAAAAGAGGAAAGAAGAAAAAAAGGTTTTTTCCTCCTGGCATAATTAATGTCAACAATTTATAATATATTTGGCTTTGTTTTTAATATTATAGGGAAAGAACCATAAATGATAATCAGACTGAATTTATAGGAACCAGTATAATAATAATAGTAAATATTATAAAACAAAAAGTACTAGTGCTTATATAATATTCCTTAAAAATAATAAACTGAATCTAATTAAAATCAGTTTGTTTTACATTATAATCACAGATGACACGGGTTTATCAGGCTCATCCAATAAGTCATAATTTCCCAGCTTTCCTTTTTAATAAACTTTGACTTTTTCTCTTACTAAAAAATTTTTTATATGAGAAATAAGAAATGGGAATTCACTCAGTTTCAGCTAAATATCTGTAAATTTTTAAAATCAATTATTTATCCATTGCTAAGCAGAAAAAAAAAATCATGTTTACGGTTATATCCAGAAACGGATTTACTCACTTTCTTTTAGTAAATTTAATTTCATGTTCTTTCTCAGAAAGGAACATCCATTAAATTCCCAAAGAGCATATTCATGGGATCAAATCATTATGTGTGTGCATTTGAACGTGTCTTATATGAATTTTGTTAAATTACAATAGTTTATATAATTAACCATAATTTGCTCAAATTTTTTTTGCAAAAATTTCTTCTTATGAGAGTTTTTAAGAGTTCTTACATATTTAAGAACATGATGTGAGTGTTGGGTGGAAGGGGATGCCAGGGTGGTATATATAAATCTTTATTTTTATTTTTTTAATTTTTTCATTAATACTATTCAGGTGATGAGTATGGATCTATATAAATCTCGCTAAGAAAATCTCAGAAAAGATCTAGTAATTTCATTAGGAAATGTTTTCTCAAGAAAGCAATATTTCCTAATTTACTGTTTTTTAAAACCATGAAAAATCATGGCAATCCAAGATTTCATTCTTATGCTTCTCCTTGAAAATATCTAAGAATCATAAATTATTTTATCTCACCACAGTTCCTTGTCCAACATGTATGCAATTTATCGGTATCATGAAAATAGTTGTATAAAATGCTAACTTCATTGTATTCAAATTTACGAAAAAAGACTGATAGTCATTTTTCAATTCTTTGAAAATTATTAATTCCTGCATTATCAACTTTCATTTAATAAGGGTATTCTGGTCTTCAAAATAGAGTTTATTTTGCTTTTTTTTGCTGCAGTTTGTTTTTTATTTAAATCAACTTAAAATGAAATAAGATTGTACTTACAGTCCCAACAGGAAGAACAATTCCATTCTGGCTGTCTTTCTTACTGGGTCACATTGTGACTCACGATCACATTGTTTGAGTGCTGACAACACGCAAGAGTGGTAGACAATATTTCTAAAACACCCCCCCCAAAATGGCTCCCCCAACTCCTGGAACATAATATCATTCCTATGATTATTGACCTTAAGATAAAGAGGTTACCCAGCTGAGTCTGATATGATCATGTGGTCCCTTAAAAGCAGAGAGCTTTCTCCAGCTGATGGCAAAAGGAGAAGTCAAAGAGGTCTGAAGAAAGAGGACTTGATGAGGTACCACAGCTGCTTTGAGAATGGAGCAAGCCACTTCGGAAGAATGCAGATTGCCCTCGGGAGATAAGAGCAGTCACCCACTGATGGCCAGCAAGGAAATGGGCACGTCTCTCTCTGACAACTGCAAGGAACTAAATTCTGGCAATTACAGAAAATATGGGGAGATGCCTATGTGTTCTCCTGATGAGAACACAGCTAGCTATGTGAGACACCGAGCAGAGAACCCAGCCTTGCCATTTATGTATTTATGACTTACAGAACCGAGACAAAAAAAAAAAATGGGTTTTGTTGGCTGGATGCAGTGGCTCACCCCTATAATCTAAGCACTTTGGGAGGCTACGGCAGGAGGATCACTTGAGCCCCGGAGTTCAAGATCAGCTTGAGCAAGAGTGAGACCCCATCTCTACAAAAAATAGAAAAATTAGCCGGGCCTGGTGGCACGTGCCTGTAATCCCAGCTACTTGGGAGGCTGTGGCAGGAAGATTTCTTGAGCCCAAGAGTTTGAGGTTACAGCGACCTATGATGATGCCACTGCAATCAAGCCTGGGCAGCAAAGCAAGACCCTGTCTCAAAAAAAAAAAAAAAAAATTAAAAAATGGGTTTTGTTTTAAGTTGCTAAATTTGTAGTGATTTGTTATACAGCAACCTAAAACTAACACAACAGGGAACAATTCTAGCATCCATCAAATCACTGAACTTCCAGTTGTGACTTAGGTCTCAACAAAGTATTTAAATTTATCACGTGTTGATATCCAATCCACTGGCCCAGCATGCACATTAATACAACTATAGATTGCCTTAGTCTTTTAAACTTTCTTTTTGATAATGATAAACATTTATCATTATTTGAAAAAAAACCTTGAACAAAATTCCAACATTATTTTCTAATAACTAAACAATATACTGATAATGTGTTTGAAGGTTGAAGAAACATTGATTGAAATTACTTTCCTAAAAGGGATATTCATTTCCACCCCAGACAAATATTTGGAATCACTTTTTATAGTTTGATAATACTGCTTGTCAGCAGCAGTATACATTCTTGTTCTAAAATACACCCCTATCATCCAAAATATTATTCATGATTACCCACATATGCCTGCCACACATCTGTTTTTGGCTTTTCTCTCTTTACCTCTGGATTCCACTCTAACTTTTCAAGGCATTGATTTCTTAAAATTTCATCAACCACAAATTAACCACCCTACAACCCATGCCTCCCATTTCCAAGGGATTATCCACACCTGAAGACTTTATAGCTTCACAGTATTTCTCTGCTTGCCTAGCATTTCTTTTAAGATTATTTTCAATAAACCCAACATGTTAAAACAATTTATTAAATAAACATGGATGTGAATGACTCGTTAGCAATGGAATTGAAAGAAAGTAACAATTGATGAAACTAAGGTGACTTAAAGGAAGAAGAAACCTGTAACAATGACAATAAAAATACAGACGAAGAAGTTAAAACTGGAAGGCAATGAGGGGTTGATCTTGGATATATTGAGATGTTTATTCAAATACTAAAAGGAAAGATTTGTACCACAAGATTTAAAAGGTAACTTTATTTTACAACTTTATACTGCATCCTAATCTCCTCTCCTGCATTTTGGATTCTTCAACCTGTATTGTTAAATAAGTCTATATTCTTTACACCTTGAAACTTATTTTTATTTGCATATGCTATAACTATTCCTAATGTGAGTATAAGCCCATACTCTCATTTAAGAAATTATCTGTTATGGTTCTCTTTGTAATTCAGGGAGTAAAAATCCTCTTGAGGGAATATTCTTCCAAACTTTATAGCTAGTTTGCTATTATGACCAAGCAAGGAAATTTCACTTCCAAGTGTAACCACAAACCCAGCTACTTTCCTCTGTAAACTATTGTTCCAACATATTTCAGCCTGAAATTTTCCAGCTGTGCTCAAGGGCTTCGCACAACCACATGGAAACTATTTCTTGGGGCTTATTTTTAATTATAGCCTTTATTCTCTTTTGGTTCTTCAGATATTCCTGCTCCCAAGGTTACATGATGCTCCAGAGACATAATATTTGTGACACCACCACTGTATGATATTCTACAATAATGAATATCATAGGACAGATGGAAGCATTACCACAGAATTTGGATTTGTTTTTGTAGTTTATTCAGAAAGAAGATGTCCATACTTACCATTAATGTGTGTGCTTTGAACTTATCAGATGTTATTAATCCAGTTAGATGCCTATAAATACCACACAACTAGGATCCCACAAAATGTCATGCTAAGCAAGATCCATACCCTAATGACAGAAGTGGTAACATACATTAAACATCCCCTTCCAGCAGGAAAATGTAGTAAAGAATATTGTGTGACTCATCTGTCTTGAAAAGCAACCTCCTAATGACTGATGTGTCTTACTGGCAAAGCTTTTACATAAACTTTCTAGTGAAGTCATGTTCACTTCTCATAAACGACCAAAAAACAAACCAGAAAGTCCAATAAGGTAGGCATAAATATTTTCAGTTCAGCCTGAAATAATATTGGTGGACATATTCATAATTCTGCCTCAAATTATTGGAATCTCAAAAGTTTTGGTTAATTCGAAGGTGAATTCAGAATCTATGTATTCCACAACAAAGAATTTTTCTCCCATCAGTAGTGCTGAGGTTGAGAAACCAGGCATTGTAGGATGAAGAATTCAAAGATTCGATAAATATTAAAAACAAAATGCATAATTGCTTATACTACACTCTTCACTAAAAACATCTTTTCAGACCATATGGTCTCTGTCCAGTTACACAACTCCACTGGTGAAGTGCAGAAGCAGTCACAGACAGTAAGTAAACAAATGAGCATTGATGTGTTCCAATAAAACTTTATTTACAAAAACTGACAGCTGGTGAAATTTGGCCTATAAACCATTATTTGCCAACCCATGGAATAGATCATTCGCTTGCTTAAATATTGTTTAAGAAACATAGTTACAAGTACTGTGATGTTCAGAAAAGACATTATAGACAACAGAGAACACTTCACAGTGGAAAAAGCTTTTAAGCTGAGTCTTGAATGACAGAGGAAGGAAATATTAACATTGGTAGAGAACTTAGCCTTATTTTATTATTTGATTCTCACAATAGTCCTGTGGCATTAATAGTATAGCAGCTGGATAGCTGTGAGAGATAAAATTGATTAGAGAGAATGGAAAGGTAGGGGAACCATAAAGGAACCTGACTGCTACACTAAAAAAAAGAAAAAGAAAAAGAAAAAAAAAAAAAAACTCTAGAACTTTTGAAAGATCGTAGGTAAGGAAATATCCTGTTTCTATTTGTGATGATCCATAATCCTACAGGACTTGTTTCCTTATAAGAAAAGACACAGGAGAGAGTTCTCAAAAGAGTTTATCTGTCTGTGTGTCTCTCTGAGAACACACAGAGAAAAGGCCATGTGAGAACATAGCGAGAAGGTGTCTGCAAGCCAGGAAGAAAGGCCTCAGCAGATACCAACGCTGGCAGCACCTAGATCTTGGACTTCCAGATTCCAGAACTGTAAGGAAATCAGTCTCTGTTGTTTAAGCCACCTAGCCTGTGGTATTTTTAGGACAGCCTGAGCAGACTAATACACTGAGCATTCTGTAGAGTCCCCAGAAAATTCTTTATATTGGGGCTGTTCTTTATATTTGGGGCTGAACCAGTCCTAGAGAATGACTACATTTACCCATCAAAATCTGGCTTAAAATCAAGACTGACCATACCTATTTGTAAGTAATTTAACTGCCTGCCAGAACAAAGTACAGAACTTATTTGAGGAAGACAACAAAATCCAGCACTCAACAATAAGAAATTTACAATGTCTAGCCTTCAATAAAAAATTATTAAACATGCCAAGAATCAAGAATATATAAACCTTAAACCATAAAAAAATATTAATCATATGAACAGACCAAGGAATGACAAAGATGATGAAATTACTGAACAAAAACTTTGAAACAGCTATAATAACTACTGTAAATATGCTCATAATTTAAAAGAAAATATCTCTAATGAGGAAAGGAATAAAAGATATAAAAAATAATCAAATGGAACTTATGGAAATGAAAAATATAGTATCTGTAATGAAAATTTCACTGGGCAGGGCTGTCAGCAGATTAAACCGGGGGAAAAAAGTGAACGGAGTCCTGTGGAACAATATCAAGCAGCCTAAGGTATGTGTTATTGGAGTCTCAGAAAAAATAAAGGGTGAAGAGGAGATGCGGAATGGAAATAATATTCAAAGAAATAATAGAAATTTTCCCAATTTGATAAAAACTGTGAACCCGGAGATATGAGAATCTTAACAAATACCAAGCAAAATTTTAAAAAAGAAAGAAAGAAAATTGCACTGAGAACATAACAATTAAATTGCTGAAAACAAGAGATAAAGAGAAAATCTTAAAAGCAGCCAGAGGTGGGGGAAAGACATTATCTTAGAGGGCAAAGATAAGAATGACTTCAGACTTCTCATTGTCAGAAATAAGAGAATGGAGCCACATCTTTAAAGTTCTGAAAGAAAAAAAAAAATCAACCTAGAATTTTGTACCAGCAAACAGCTTTGAAACTGAAAGTGAAATGAAAAACATTTCCAACGAAAGCCGAGAGAATTCATAGTCAGCAGACATGGGGTATCAAAAAAAATGACAAAGGAAATTCTACAGGTGGGAGAAAAATAATATTGAATGAAAAATCTGAATCTACACTAAGGAAAGCTATGCATAAAAAATATTAAATATGTGCGTAAATACAAAAAATCTTTATCTCAAATTTAACTTCTTTAA
>RJWJ010012568.1:0-41757 GCA_004363605.1 Indri indri | reverse complement strand
TTTGTATGATTTCTTAGGGTTAGTGGTATCTGTGATTTCTTTGTTGGTTTAGGGTAGTTATTAGCTGAGACTGTGGTGAAATTTTGCTGGCAACTTGAACACCAGCTGAGACAGTCTTTGGGCCCCAGTAGTGGCAGCAGTGGGCTAAGTGTGCCTGATTTTAGGCCTCAGACCAGCTTACATTGGCAGCGGTGTTATGCGTCTGGATGGCTAATTCTGGGGCCTTCAGATGATTTTCTCAGAACCTAATAGTTGGAGGAGAGGGCTGAGGGTGTGGGCAGGTTCTCAGGCCCCTGAGTAGCTAGCGTGATGAGGAAGCTGGCAGTTGTAGTGGTAGAGCCACCCACTAGGACCCAAGTTGTCTGGATAGTTGCAATGGATTAGACAAGCTAGTACCCAGTCCCACAGCTGCTCATAACAGAGCCATATGTATTGTCATAAATATGCTTAGGAGATCTTGGTCTCCTGTGTCTCTTCTTGGGCAGGTGGCAGCAGCAATCACATCACCCTGGACTTGGCTTGAGGTTGGGGCACAACCTAGCTTTAAATTCTCAAAATGGCACCAGCTGTTGGCTTGTAATCAAAGAGGGTGGGGGCCTGTTTCAGACAAGTGCCATGGGCAAGAAACTGGGGAGAGTAATCTGTACATGTCTTGGTCTCACAGAAGCCCATAGCAAGGCAGTGGGAATTATTCTAAGTGTACATAGGAGAGTTTGGGCTCCCCTGTTTCTCCTCAGCTGGGCAGGGCTACAGTCACATCAACCCAAACTCAGCCCAAGGGCAGGGTCTAGGCTGGCTCTAAACTCCCAAAATAGCCTATGACTAGAGCAGGTAGGCCCCTTTCCAGGCAGGCTGCATTGGCAGGAAACTGTGAGGAGCAGAGTTCTTTTGACAGTGGGTCTTACAGCAGCCTGTTGCAGGGTGATGATTATTGTCCTACATGTGTCAGAAAGCCTGGTTTCCCTGTACTTTCCTGCTTAGGTGGGGACTGCAGCCCTGTCAGCCTGAACTCAGCTTGAGGGTGAGGCATAGCCCAGTATTAAATTCTCAAAATGGCACTGGTGGGCTTGAGACTGGAGAGGTTGGGGCAAGCAGTGTGAGCAAGAACCTGTGGAAAATACCATCTATTCATGTCTCAATCTCAACAACTGCCCACAGCAAGGTGGTGGGGAACTTCCCAGGGGTATGTGGAAGCATGTGGGCTCTATCCCTCCTCAAAGTAGCACAGTAGCTGTGGGCATTCCCACAGTTCCCCAGAATGGCACCCAGCTCAAGCTGCTTAAAGCTTGGATGTCTATGGGATTCCACTTGGGTTCCCTTCCTGGAACAACATCTCTGTACAATGTCTAGGCAACTCCCTATGTTAGGCCAGAGATCTGCATAGGTTAGGAGGGTCCCTTGTAACCAAGATAGTAAAAACTTATCTTGGAATTTGTAGCCCTAGGGGCTTCTCTCTTACTGTTTCCCTGTATCCAAAAGCTTCTCCTGGCTTTTAGCCAGTCTCTGGCTGGGGAAGTTGCTCTGAATCCTCTTCTTACCCACTTTTGGTGCTTCTCATCATTTCCCTGGTGGATCCTAGTGTTCTCTCCTAGAAAATCTGTTCAAAATGTGAGAAGTTGCTTATTTTACTGGTTCTTATCCATGGAGAAGGCACATATTACCTGTGTCAGTCATCCATCTTCTGGTTTCTTGTTTCTATGATTACACCTATTAAGAATTGCTCCAGGTTTTCAAATAGTCTTCTTTTGCTTTTGTAGAGGAAAGTGTCTTGATTTTTACTTTTTTTATGGTATCAATTCTATCCCTTTTACATTTTTGTAAATTTTTTTAAGCTTTTTTATTATCTATAATCTGAGGGCGAAATAATCATTGTTATACCTTATTTGATTGTTATGGGTTATTTTCTTTTTAGTATTAGTCCTAGCGCTAGCAATCGGTATCTAGGGCAGGCTGGTAAGAGCTTGAGGATTCACTAAATACAGTTACTTGTAGGCATCATATTAGATATTGGGGATACAGTGATATATAAGATATAGCGCTGTCTTTATAAAATCTAATAGTGGAGGGGGGGACAATCATATAATAGTAATTAAGTATGATGAATTTTATGACAATGCAATGGCTAAGGTTTATTAGAATATACAGTAGCAGCTCCTAACTTAATTTAAAGATGAAGGAAGACCTCCCAGTGATGTGATAATATCCCTACCATGACTGTAACTAACAGATCAACAGTATTGTCTGAATATAATATATTAATTACCTATAGTTTGAATCTTCTGTTTGTGTTTTCTATTTTAGAAGATATTTTTCATAACTCTTATTTGTGTATTTTAGTTCTGTGCTTCTTAAAGTGATATAACCACTCCAGGAATGCCAGGTCACAGGACATACATGCCTTATTTTTGCAGATTATTTTGTTGTTGAATACAAAATTAAATGAATTTGTTTTAAGAGAAAGAATGTAATTCTAGATAGTTCTTTCTTGAAAGGACTTGGTGAACACAATCACTGTCCTCTGTCATTATTTCAGATAAAAATAATCTGAGACATGCTGATTTTATAATGTGTTTATATCTTCAGTCCAGTTTTATCCTCGGTGTCATTTGTTTATTAATTATTATTTATTATTTATTTTTAAAGCTTTAGTTAAAGTGGAGGAATAGGTTTTTATGATCTTTTGCACTGCATGGTGACCACAGTTAATAATAGCATATTGTATGTTATCAATGTCTGGGTTTTGCATTACTGTATCCATTCAGTTTCTCTCTGTATCTTTCACATTTTTAGTTTTTCTGTAGCACTTGAAGGACTATTTCTTTTTTTTTTTTTTTTTTTGCTTTTCTTGAGACAGAGTCTCACTCTTTTTGCCAGGGCTAGAGTGAGTGCCGTGGCATCAGCCTAGCTCACAGCAACCTCAAACTCCTGGGCTCAAGTGATCCTACTGCCTCAGCCTCCCGAGTAGCTGGGACTACAGGCATGAGCCACCATGCCCGGCTAATTTTTTCTATATATTTTTAGTTGTCCGATTAATTTCTTTCTAATTTGAGTAGAGGCAGGGTCTCGCTCTTGCTCAGGCTGGTCTCGAACTCCTGAGCTCAAACAATCTGCCCGCCTCGGCCTCCCGGAGTGCTAGGATTACAGGCGTGAGCCACCGCGCCCGGCCTTGAAGTACTATTTCTTGATTTCACTGCTTATTCCTTTCTATAGTTTTAAATTCTCATTTTTCTAATCTGCAGATCTTCACATGCTGTCAGACATTCTGTGAGTGTAGAGGTGTTCTTTAGTTTTGTGCCAGATTGCTTTTCATTTTTTGGTGTTGCATAACCTTCAATGGGATTAATTTCTTTAAAAAGAGATCTACTTATTTTTCTTGAAGACTATTTCCTATGATCTTTTTATTGTGTGTGTGTGTGTGTGTGTGTGTGTGTGTGCGCGCGCGCGCGTGCGTGCAGTTTACTCTTTATTTCACATGATTTTACTATTTTTGTTTGTTTTGGTAGATGGGTAGATAATTCTATTTTATTCCTTACTACCAATTATCTTCTTATTTATTTATTTTTATTATTTCAAAATATTATGGGGGTAAAAATGTTTTTTGTTATATGGATCACTTTTGTTATGCTTGAGTCAGGGTTATATATGTGTCCATCACCCAGATAGTGTTCAATGTACCTGTTAGGTGTGTTTTCACACATCCCCTCTTCCCCCTCCACCTGCTTTATTTCTACTGAGTTTTACTTCCCACTGTGCACATGTGTGCTCATCAGTTAGTTCCAATTCAATAGGAAGTAAAAGTTGTGTTCGTTTTTCCATTCTTTAGATACTTTACTTAGGATAATGGTCTCCAGTTCCATCCAAATGGTTGCAAAAGGCCTTAATTCATCCTTCTTCATGGCTGAGTAGTATTCCATAGCATACATACACCATATTCACTTTGGGTTGGTTGTATTCCTCATTGAAGATCTTCGCTTCCCACATGGTGGTTTCTCTATAGGATTCCTTCCTTCTTGGATTTAGTAACTGCTTACTTCCCTCATCCCTTTGGACAATTCTTCTAAATTATGGTATTGTCTCTTGTTCTTCTTCTATATGCCATTTATACCTTTGTAATTTGTCCCTTTTAAAATATTTTTCTTGAATTACCCAAGTTTGAATGCCCTTTTGTTTCCTTTTGGGATCCTAATTGATAAATGCAGAAATAATTCTGCCTTTTTTCTTGCATAAAATTCCTCTTCTCCTTTCAAAAACAGCCTCCCCCCATGTGTAGTTCATGGGGCTGATTCCGCCCCACTGCTCCAGGGAATGGCATGTGACTCAGGCTTATACAGAGCATCCATACTCTTAGCTTGAGTTATTGGTTTATGGATAGGCTAAGGATCAGAGTCTTTTCTCCTCTCTGCTATTTTTGCTAGAATTACCGGGAAGGAGGCACTCTCTCCCTCAGAAATTCTGATAAGCCTGGGGTGTTTAGGAGCCATCTTTATCTTCATGTGGAGAAAGTCTCTGTAAAAATTGAGCCAATGTAAAGGAATACTAGAAGAAGGAAAAGACTTAGGCTAGTTTGAGTCCAGTCTCTACAACTTGTAACTAAAAGAATCTAAGTGGCTGTATTTTATCATTATCATCCACAAACTATGGTTATGTGTGAGGAAGTAGGCAGAGGAAAATGACTATATTTCAAGGATGTGTTGTGATAACTCATGACAAAAACATCTAGAGAACAGAGGTCATTTTTTTTCTGTATATATTGACATACCTCTTAAATTATGGTTGTCAAAATGTAAACACTAATGATTCTAATTCTAGGTGATTATAAGAAATTCATCTGTATGATATTAAGAAATTCATCTATGTAAAATTTTCAGTAACTTGAAGAATGGATCTTTACCACTAACTTTTTATGTATTTTTGTTTTCCAGATAATATCTTATTTTCCTACCTGGAAAATACTCATAAGTTTTGTCTTTTTATTGCTCTATAGGCCAATATTTTTCAAATAAAGATTGCTGGGTTTAGCCTTAGTTTGAAAGAATCCATCATAATGATTTCACTTGTGATTTAAGTTTTATTTTCACTTAAATCTCCAGGCAGGAAACCTACCAGTTGCACTAACTCTTTTCTTAGCGAGAATTCTGGATGGAGCAAAGAACAAATTGCCAAAGGCAAATAGAATATACTGTTGAAAAATGTCTTGTTTCAGGCTGTATCTCAAAATAATTCAAACGTGATAATTTCCTCAAGCAGGAGTTTATAATGAGTAGTTTGTCTAAGGGAAGTATTTCTGAAGACTTCAGCCAGTAAAATATGCTGGGTCTTAGAATTCAAAAGTCATGGTTGCATTTTTATTCAAATGAGTCTAAACATTCAAATCATTTTTCTCTTTCCAAAGGGAAACAAAACAATGCATTCATTTTTAAGGGTTTAGTGTGAAGGGATTGCTTCTTGATCTATTTAGGAGCTAATAAAAGAGTTACAAACCTAGATCTATGTCGTTATTTTTCAGAAAAGCTTTTGAATTTTTTCAAAATCGCACCAATAATTGAGATTCTTTTCCCTAAAGATTGATTCTTTGGACCTCGTTTGACAGTTTTTCCAAAGGGAAAATACTTCAGAGACAATGTGTTTCTGTTCAAGGAAAAGAACAGCATTCCTTGGGATTTGGTGGTGACAATCCAGAAATGCCTTTTAATGAATCTGAATCTTATATTTCTTGATTGTTCAATTCTTCCTTTGAGTCTTAGTACCCTTTAATCCTCCCTTCAAAACTCCTGCTCTCTTATTTAGTAAGCTTTTTACCTTTTTGTTTGTGTTAGATTGAACTGATTGTTTTTCTTAAACTAAAAGATCCTAACAATGGGCCAGGCTTGGTGTCTCACTCTTCTAACCCCAGTGCTTTGGGAGGCTCAGGCAGGAGGATTGCCTGAGACAAGGAGTTCAAGACCAGCCTGAGCCAGAGCAAGACCCTGCTCTTAATAGAAAAATTAACCCAGCATGGTGGTGCATGCCTCTAGTCCCAGCTGCTTGGGAGACTAAGGCAGGAGGATCACTCAAACCCAGGAGTTTGAGGTTGCTGTGAGCTATGATGATGCCACTGCACTCTAGCCTGGGTGACAGAGTGAGACCCTTTCTCAAAAAAAAAAAAAAAAAAAGATATCCTGACAATGCACTACTGTTTATTCCCACTAAATGGCAATGGAAGATGCCTCCCCCAGCAAATCACAATTTTCATTATTGTACTCCAAATGTATTTATAGCTCTCTCAAAGGAGATTAAAAGAAATTTTAGGATAAATTGAGTGACCACTATTGGCAGTTGTTTCACCTACTTTCATAAACATTATTTCATTTGAATCTATATTAGTTTACTAGGGCTGCTGTAAAAAATTGCCACAAATAGGTGGCCTTAAACAAGAGAAATTTATTGTGTCACAGTTCTGGAAGCCATAAGACCAAAATCAAGGTCTTTTCAAGTTGGTTCTTTCTCAAGGCTCTCAAGTTGAGTCTGTCCCATGCCTATCTCTTGGCTTCTTGTGTCTGCAGGCAATTATATGTTACTTGGCTAGTAGCTACATAATTCCCTTCTCTTACATCCAGCCATTGGGATGCCCTTGATTTCTTTCTCTTACCTAATTACTCTGGCTAAGACTTTTAGTACTATGTTGAGTAAGAGTGGTTAGATTGGGCCTCCTTGTTTTGTCCCAGTTCATAGAAGAAAAGCTTTCAGCTTTTTCCAGTTTGAGATATTAACTGTGGATTCGTCATATATGGCCTTTATTGTGCTGAGGTACATTCCTTCTATAACTAATTTATTAAGAGTTTTTATCATGAAGAGATGTTGAATTTTGTCAAATGTTTTTTCTGCATTGAAATGATCATATGGATTTTATCTTTCATTCTGTTGATGTGATGTATCACATTTATTGGTCTGTGTATGCTAAACCATCCTTGCATCCCTGGGATAAACTTGATCATGGTGTATAACCTTTTTGAGGTACTGTTGGATTCTGTTTGCTAGTATTAGATGAGGAATTTTGCATCTATGTTCATCAGGGATATTGACCTGTAGTTTTCTTTTTGTGTTGTGTTCTTTGATTTTGGTATCAGAGTAATGCTGGCCTTGTACCATATTAGGAAGAATTCCCTCCTCTTCAATTTTTTGGAATGGTTAGTGAAGAATTGGTATTAATTCCTCTTTAAAAGTTTGGTAGAATTTAGCAGGGAGACCATCTTGGGCTTGTGTGTGTGAGTGTGTGTAGACATTTAATTACTGATTCAATCTCATTAATTGTTATTGGTTTGTTCAGGTCTTCTATTTCTTCCTGGTTTAATCTTGGTAGCATGTATGTATCCAAAAATTTATCCATTTCTTCTAAATTTTCCAATTTGTTAGCATATAGACGTTCATAATAATCTTCAACGATCCTTTGTATTTCTGTGATATCAGTTGCGATGTCTCCTTTTTCATTTCTGATTTTATGTATTTGGGTCTTCTGTCTTTTTTCCTTAGTCTAGACAATAGTTTGCCAATTTTGCTTATCTTTTCAATAGCCAACTTTTCATTTTGTTGCTCTTTTGTATTTTCTTAGTCTTAATTTAGTTTATTTCTGCTCTGATTTTTATTATTTCTTTCCTTCCACTAATTTTGTTTGTCTTATTCTTGCTTTTGTATGTCCTTGAGGTGCATTATTAGGTTGTTTATTTGAAATCTTTCTACTTTTTGATATAGACATTTATTGCTATAAACTTGCTTCTTAATATTGTTTTTGCTGTATCCCAATATATTTTTGTATGTGATGTTTCTAATTTCATTTGTTTCAAGGAATTTTAAAATTTTCTTCTTATTTTCTTTATTGACCCTTGGGTCATTCAGGACCATGTTATTTAATTTTACATGTATTCGTACAGCTTTGAATGTTCCTCTTGTTATTGATTTCTAGTTTGACTCCATTGTGGTCTAAGAAGATACTTTATATGATTTCAATTCTTTAAAATTTTTGAGCGTTGTTTTGTGGCCTAACATATGGTCAATCCTGGAGAATATTCCATGTACTGATGAAAAGAATTTGTATTCTGTTGGGTGAAATGTTCTGTAAATGTCTGCGGGGTCTGTTTGGTGTATGGTGCAGTTAAGTCCAGTGTTTCTTTGTTTATTTTCTGTCTAGATGATCTGTCCAATGCTGAGAGAGCAATGTTAAAGTCCACAACTATTATCATAGTGGAGTCTATCTCTCCCTTTAAATCTAATAATATTTGCTTTACATATCTGGGTGTTCTGGTGTTGTGTGAATATGTATTTACAATTGTTATATTCTCTTGCTAAATTGATCTCTTTATCATTTTATGTTTTTCTTTGTCACTTTTTACAGTTTTTGACTTGAAGTATGTTTTATTTTCTTTCAATATTATTTGCTTTTGAATTCTGTTTGCATGGAATATCTTTTTCCATCTTTTTATTTTCAAGTCTTTGTGTCTTTATAGTTATAAGTTCCTTGTAGGCAGCATGGGTCTTTTTTTTTTTTTTTTAATCTACTTGACTAGTCTATATCTTCTAAACTTCAAATCTAATCCATTTATATTCAATGTTATTATTGACAGGTGAGTACTACTCCTGTCATTTTGTTAATTGTTGTCTGGTTGTTTTGTATATCCTCTTTTCCTCTCTTTTTCTCTTATTGTTTATATTTGCAGTGTGGTCATTTTCTATACTGATAAGGTTTGATTTCTTTCTCTTTTTCATTTATGTATCTGCTCTACCAGTGAGTTTTATAATTTTCCATGTTCTCATAATGGTAGTTATTGTGTTTTTTTTCCCCAGACATAGGACTTTCTTAAGCATTTCTTATACGACCAGTCTAGTGGTGATGAATTCTCTTAGTCTTTGATGTCTGGAAAAGATTTTATTTCTTCTTCATTTCTGAATGTTAGCTTTGCTGGGTATAGTATTCTTTACTCACAGTGTTTTTCTTTCAGCACTTTGAATTTTTTATCCCATTCTGTCCCAGCCTGTAAGGTTTCTGCTGAATAGTCTGCTATTAGTCTAATGGGGATTTTCTTAAATGTTACTTGATGCTTTTCTCTTGCTATTTTTAGAGTACTATCTTTGTTTTTAACTTTTGACAATTTAAGTATAATGTGTCATGCAGAGGACCTTTTGTGTTGAGTCTACTGGGGGCCTTTGAGCTTCCTGGATTGGATGTCCATAAATGTCCCAAGACATGGGAAATTTGCTGATATTATTTCATTATATAAGTTTTCTATCCCCTTCTTATCTCTTTTCTGTAACTCCCATAATGTGAATATTTCTTCTATTAATGGTGTCCCATAAGTCCTGTAGGTATTCTTCATTCTTTTTTATTCCTTTTTCTTGTCTGGCTGAGTTATTTGAAAAGACTTGTGTTCAGGTTCAGATATTCTTTCTTCTGCTTGGTATATTTTGTTATTGAAGCCCTTGATTGTATTTTTTAATTTCTTTCATTGAATTTTTCAGCTCCAAATTTCTGTTTTTTTAATGTTATCTGTTTACTTTCTTATTGAGATCATGAATTGTTTTTCTGATATCACTGAATTGTCTATCTATATTCTCTTGTATCTTAATGAATTTCTTTAAGATCATTATTTTGAATTTCTTTTCTGGCATTTTGTGTATTTCATTTTCTTTGGAGTCTGTGACTAGATAATTTTTTTTCCTTTGGAGGTGTCACATTTCTTTGCTTTTTAATGTTTCTTGTGTTCCTATGTTGTTACCAGTGCATCTTTTGCAAAAGTTTCCTCTTCAAATTTTTGGAGTTATTTTGGTAGGTAAAGACTTATTTGTATAGATGAGTCCTAGGGTGTTAGTTGGGTGGGGTGCAATGGATTTGGTTCTGGATGAATGCAGTAGTGTAGTCTCTGTGCAGTTTCTTCAGTAATAATCCACACTGGTGATGTTTGAGAGTGCCTCAGTGTCCTAGGCTGTGGGAATGTGTGGTGGTGGTGACATGGCTTTTCTGGGAGTCAGCTAGGTGGGCTGTTTCTCAAGCTGGGAGTGCACATTTGCATCCCAGTTTGCAAGTGTCCTTTGGAAGTGATTCTGCTAAGCTGTTTCTTTCACTTGGAGTGTGCACACATGGAGTCTCAGCAGCTTAAGGGCAGTTCCACTGGGAACAGGTCTGTTGGACTATTTCTCTGTCTGGGGACTCTTGGAGGGCTCACTGAGTATAGGTCCACTGGGCTGTTTCTTCAACCACAGATGTCAGTATGTAGCTGCTTGGCTAGCTCAAGGGCAGATCTGCTCAGGGAAGTTTTGCTGAGCTGTTTCTCTGGCTGGGGGCATGGGCACACAGCAGTTCAGGTGGCCCAGTGTTGGCTACCCCACTGTGTAGGACCAGAGTCATGGCCATTCCTAGGCCCAAGCTCTGAGTATACAGGGACATTGTGTTTTAGCTACCTTTGTGGGCTTGGTGGAATGACTATGGAGCCCCAGTTGCAGATAGGTGCAGTGGCTACAGGCCCCAGATCAAGGTGCACTCCAGCAGTGGCTCTAGTTTCTAAATGGTGCTGTGCTGCAACAGGTTGGATTCCAGGGGGCGGGGTGTGGAGTGCTCCTAATCTGGAGTAAAGCAGTCATGCAAATTCCAAGCAGTTCCCTAAACTAAATCCAGGGTTTGCAAGGGCTGTGGGATTCTCCTGTGGTAAGGACTTTAGGTATCTACAATGGCAATGGGGCTTGTGGGAGTCTTCTGCTTATCTTTTCCTTGTAAGGGGAATTCCAACCTGGCTCTGAACCAATCCTGGTGGGCGTGTTGGGGTAACAGAGGCAGAGTGCCTTACTCCCCTCTCTATGCTACCATCCTGGGTTTCTGTGCTCCACAGGGACCTTACCACTCCCTTGCTGTACTCCAGCACTCTCCATTAGATACTGCAGTCAAATTTTAGTTGTTTATTCATGCACTGGTCCTTTTTTTGTGAGAGGAACAAGTGCCAGGCACCTGTAGTCAGTCATCATCTGAGCTCTTTTTCTCATGGTTCTAACCTTCTGTTTATATTGCTCTCCTTCTGCTCACTCTCATCCTATTTCTAGATCCTCGGGGATCAGCCAGTGATGAGTACTCTTGAAGAAGCTTTTGGAAAGCATGTTGGCTCTGTCTACAATCCCCCTTCCTGGCAGTCTGTGTAAATAATCAAGGATGCACCTGTCTCATTATAGGCAAGGGAGTAGAGCCACAATGGGTGTTTGGATTTTTGGTTTTTAAGAGCAAAATATATTTTTTTGATTGGTCCTGCTGAGGCCAGACCACAGAGCACAAGGCAACATGTGAATACATTTGCTGCAAGACATGACACATGGCAGCAATTTGCCTAAGTGAGCTTTCCCATGACTTTCTAAGACTTGGAATATTCTATAATCCCACAAAATGCAAAAGTCCAATTCATGTTGAGTCAGTTACAGAAATTAAAATAGGTAGGATGGATGTAACTATTGTTTGGTATTCTAAACCAATTCTTGTTTTTTTAAAAAATAGCTTATACTCCTGTGTCTCTGTGCACTTGCTGTGTGTTAACCTGATTTCATTGCTCATAGGGGTTACAAAAGTAAATAGTATGCAGATGAAAAGCAAGGTCAATCTTTAAGAAAGCCTGAGCATTTTTTTTCCAAATTAAATGCCCGCTCCCACCGACATTCTACTTTCATAAAAAGATTCATTTTTGAAGTCAGTTCTGCATTTTCCAAGAAGTCCTGAATCCCAGCCTCCTTTGATTTCCTCTCCTCTTCTAATTTCATAAGCAATTTTTTAATACCCTATAATTTAATCTTTTATTATTTGGCATACATATTATATTTTTGGATGCTTATGTCTTATCTCATTATTTGACTAAGTTCAAACCAGAACCTGGTACTTGTCCTGCTGTGAGTAACTAGCCGTGCATACCCGACTATTGAGCTATGACTGATGCAAAGTACAGTCTACATTTATGGTAAGCCCAGAGCTGACAGCAGTCATATTTCCTCTAGTATCACAATAATATTTAACATTATCAAGGGTTTGCTCTGTACCAGGCACTGTTCCAAATGCCTTGTATGCATTAACATCCGTTTGTGGAATGTTTGAAGACTGAGTAATTTGTTGACAAATCACAGAGGCACTGTCATTGTCTTGAGGAATGTTATTTTCATCAAAATTGGCTGATGTTCCTTTCTGGAAAATATTATTTCTATTATGTAAATTTAGGGCCAAACTGTCTTTCATCTTCACATTCTTCTTCCACTCTGTCCCTTTTTAATGTTTTCAAGAATTCACACTTTTTATTAGTGTACATTTGAATCAGTTCGGATAGATGAGGCTGTTGATTAATTTTGTCAACAATCAAAGAAGAATTTGAGTGATTATGCCCTTTTACTGATTTTTTTTGCATTAACATTCTTGGCAGTTGATTTACAAGTATTAAAATTGCCAATACTATAGGTGGACTTATGAATGAAAGAAGCTCCAACTTCATTTTCTTTAGTTGGGCCTTTTCATGGTGAGCTTTAGCAGGAGCAGCATGTTTAGGGACTAAGCCTTTATACCATTTGAACCAGTCTTGTTCTTAACTGGCAATGACTAAAAATTTCCCATTATTGTGAATCCATGTATCTGCAAGTCTTTTGCATTTCTCAATTACCAGCATTCTTAATATTCTAGCTATATGTATTCTAAGAAAGAAGCTTGGGATATTCTTTTCGTTGGATATTTGTGTGTTTGGGCACATAGGTTCCATATACTTGTAGCTAAAGATTGATTCTGATTTAGTTATCTCTCATATTCAGGAGTTAAAGATGCAGAATCCTCAGCCTCAAACAGTTTGCATTCTCTCTTGTTCACTTCTACCCCTTGCTCTGCCCCTCGCCCTGATTCATTGTCAGGGACATTATTTCTATGGAGTCCTTGGCTTTTTCCAGGATGGAAAGTACTGCTACAAAAATGGGAACCAACACCATAGTATTCATTTTGATGATTTATGCTTTCAATACCATTTATTTCTTGCATATACCATTCAATTTTTCTTACCTTCCATCCTCTATTGGAATTCCTAATATTAGTCAAAGCCATCTGTAGAATTTTGTCATCTATGATTCATATCATAACAATTTTATGTCCATAAAAAGTTTTCATATGCTTCTCAGAATTCAATGATGATTTTTTTTTGATGGCAGAGAAGAAAAATTTACCCAGACTGAATCAATGTTATACTGTACCATTTTAGAAACACTTTCTCTGACTCAGTGAAAACAGATTTCAACACCTCACACCAAGTACAAAATCCAATAGGACTGTACAAAAAGGTGTTTGATATCTTTTCTCTGTAATTTTTGCATCTTCTGGTTTGTATTTCTTTAAAATTTTGCTTCCTTTGAAATAGTATCCAAGTGTTTTAAAGATATTTAACATGTGGCTATTTGATATAGTTATTTCAAGTCAGCTACCCATACTTCTGTGAAAATTTTTTATATGGCTAACTCCAAAATTATCCAAGTTCCTTGTATTTAAGATTATAGAGTCTTCTGAAGCCTGTTTTCTATTTTGTTCCATGTACTTGCAGAGTTGACATTTCCTCTCCAGATGAAATATCCCTTTCAGGAGTCAGAAAGCAAAAACTAAAAGACATGTTCACATCTGAAGGAAAGAGTACTCCCAATCATCAGAGAGATGTGTAGCTATCTCATTACTACCATGTTCCTATGAAATGACAACGTCTTAAATAAATTTATGCTTTCAATGTTTTCATTTAGAAAAGTTGTCCCATGGTGACAAAGAACCAGCTAACATCAGAAATTCCTATACCTTTTTAAAGTAAGAGTAAAAAATGTCTATCATGAGACTTTAGCAATATTTAAATAGTACCTTGAAGCAGTTTAAACCATTCAGTACACAGATCAAACATATACTGTAGCTCTGACTGAAGAACAGCAACAAAAGGAAAATGAGCAAAAATTCCTCCAGTGTAAATACTTTACAACTTATATAATCTATTTTGTACCAAAACATGGAAGAAATGCCTGGGCCTTTTAAAAATTAAAATTCCACTATTATTTTACTTTAGTAAATTTCAGGGTCAAAATTATCCCAAACTGGGTCATTTGAAACTTAATTTCTTACTATTATTTTTAGTAACCTTTAGGTTCAAAAATTATTTGAAGCCATTATATTAAAAAAAATGGCCACTCCAAATATCTGGGGTCTCTTTTACACAAAAACTAGAAGATGTTCTTCATATCTGAGTAATTCAGTCACCTGAGTAGTCCAATTCTACCAGAGGTGTCCTGGCCTGAGGGTGCTGCTATGGTCAGCCCCAGGAGATAGTTTCAGTACTTTAAATAAAGCTTTGTGCCATTTTTCCTTCTACAACACATCTCAGTTGTGGCTCCAACTTGATCCATAATGTTCTGGGCCAAGTTTCACAAATTTCTTGAGTTTATTTTGAAGATATTGAATTTGAGCTGACCACAGTATATCCAAGTGAAAATGTCCCAAAGACTGTATCAGACTCGGTCCTCTGTGAAGCAGTAACCAAGACAGAATTTGAAGTACAAGAGAATTGTTAGGGAAATACCTATAAAAGATAAAGGATGAGGGAACAGGAGTTCACAGAGAATTGTGTAGATGCAGGTGTGACAACTGTGAAAACAGAGTAAGGAGAGAAGAAGATTGGGTCATAAGAGCGTCATGCTAGAGTACAGTTTTGAGATGCTTTGGACAGGCCAATGGGAGCCTGAGAGCAAAGATTGTCCAGAGGAGTCTTGCATTGAACAGGCATGGGCTGGCTCTAGTATTCTTGTTGTATTTTGTCACCGGTAGGGAGCAACCAGGGGAGATGTGGCTTCTCCATGAATGCCATGGTGGCTCCTGAAGATGAAGGTTATAGGTAACTATATTCCTTGTAGCAGGTTCTTACTGGAAGGGGAATGTGAGCAGTACTCCTCCATGGCCTCGACAAAGGCATGTGCAACTTGGTTTAAAGACGTGGGACAGTTGTTCTATTAATTGCTAGCAAAACATTCCTTCTAGAGAGGAAACATTTTGATTTGTAAAAAATACTTTAATAAGCCAATTGATGTCAAAAGGTTGTCTGCAGAAGCCCAAGCACTACACATGGTAGCTAAGATGCTGCGCATGAGAAAAATCCTTTTATGATTTAGTTGGCAAATATTTATTGAGGAATTATGATATGTTATGATATGTCAGATATTGTGAAGACAGAGCAGTAGTCAAAACAGACTACTGTCCCTTCCCTTATTCTAGAGGAAAGAGAGAGGCAATAAACAAATACATTAGCAAATTATATAGACTGTCCAAAGGAAAGCAGGGAAGGTGGATGGGTAATTTGGAGGTGAAGCATTGCTATTATAAAAACAGTGTCTGGGAAGATATCACTGAGCTGGCAATTAAGCAGACACATGAAGGAGGTGGGAGAACTAGCCACATTGATGACTGGGGGAAATGTTTTCTAGGCAGAGAGGACTATGACTCTGAGGGAAAATGTTCCAGTATAGCAAGGAGGCCATTGTGTCTCGAGCTGGGCAGTGGTAAGAGAAAGGTCTAACAGTTTCTAAGGGGACCAGGTTATGTAGGACACATTGTAAGTACTTTGGCTTTTACTCAGAGCATGATGAGATGCTATTAAAAGATTCTGAGCAGAGGAGTGGCATGAACCAACAAGTTTTCAAAGGATCCCTCTAATTGCTATGTTGAAAATGGACAGCAAGAGGGCAAAGTGGAAACAGAGGGATCAGGTAGGAGTCTATTGCAATAATCCAGGTGAAAAAATATGAGGAATTAATTTTTCTCCTAAGATGAAAAAGGCTGAGATGAGAGATGAGAGGGGAGTAGAAATAGAAGGTACGAGGAAAGGGGCTGTAATAAAGACATAGCTAGTGAAGATTTCCCATCACGGGGTGAATAATGGACATATTAAGAAGGTGGATGTCAAATAATACCTTTAACATTGTTGTCATGTTTCTGTTTCTACTTCATATTTCTAGGGAAGCCTATTTTACTCACAAATGTAGGAGTGTGTGTACATGTGTGTGTCTTCATGGGGTTTGGTAGATATTGATATCGAGATAGATTTATATATAGATCTGTGTATTTATCTCTATTTTTATATCATCTTTTTCTAATCGAGAGAGGGTCTGGGTGTTACAACTGGGTTGGCATATTACAGAAAAGAGTGTACTTGTGGTAGCAGAAGCTTGAAATCAAACATGATCAGAGAATAGAAGTCATGGGAGTTGGCAGAAGTCTTGGGGAAGATTTTGAATTTTGTAATTGGGATTCGAACAAAACTTATCTAGATTGCAAGACACCTGAAACCTCCATTTGACTTCTGACTGAAAGCAAGGCTAGAGATTTGAATTTTTGAACCATTCCTCATAGAGATGAAGAATAATAGAGGGGCTCTTGGAGGGAAAACACCAGAGAAAAATGGTCTGTACTTTATGGATTATTCCAGATAGTAGAAAGAGATGGTTGATTTATTAAAGGAAATGAAAGACTGAGTGACAGGTGAGAACCAATGTATATTGTAGCAGAGTCTGATGGTTTCCTACCCTAATCTACATTTCCACTTCATATTCATAGAACCCTAATTTTTATTGGACAGCTAAAGTACTATGTATTTTATCCTCTTTTTCCAGCAAGACTTGACTCAGTTCTGACCAATGAGATATAAGTAGGAGATGTTGGATGGAAGTTGTTGACAGAATGGGAAGAGGCCTGAAAAGTGGGTAGATAGTTGGGATGAATTCTTTTTGTTTTTTCCCCTTCTTTTTCTGTCTCTAGGGAGCTGGAGATATATTATGATGGCTGGAGCTCCTGCAGTCACTTTGGAGCATTAAGTGCCCTTGAGAATGGACTGTAACTGCTAGGATTATGGAGCAAAAGTAGGAAGAGTCTTGGGCCTCCTATCTCAAGATTCTTTTATGTTAAAAAAAAGTTTATTTCTTATTTGTCATGATGAATTTAGATTCTATGTTTATCTCAATATCTACTGTAATAATTGCGGTCACCTATTATTGAGCCCTATTTTATTTCAGGCATGGTGCTAAGAACTTTATATTATTAGCTCTATTAATCACCACAGAAATCCTTTGCATAGGTGCTGTTATTTCCCTTACTTTAAAGAGGAGGAAAATGAAACCTAGAAGAGTCACATAAATTGCCCAAGACCACATAGCCCGGTGTATAGCAGAGATGAAATTCAAACCTGTTTGTTTGATTTTAGAGCTTGGGTATTATCTATTCCAGCTTGCTGTCAGGCAAAGATAAAACTTAATTGAGTTTCTGAGAGTCTTGTTTGAAACTACTGTGTTTCTCTAAACTTAACACTTTATCCTTGACCAAGTGCACTTATCAGGCTTGTCTTCTCTCACATACTGTTTTGACAAATCCCAATTCCACCCAAGATCTCATTCTACTGCAGCTATGCTACAGCCCAGCATGACTTTTAAATCCTGCCAGAATCTGCTTCATACAGTTTGCTGTGATAACAATCCCCAGGCAGGGGCAGAGCTATGCTCTCCGAGGGTAGGTCTTTGTTCAAAATGGAAAGGAGGTAGCAGCTGGCCTAAAATTATGACTGGCATCTGGTTTCAGACTCATTATGGTTACCCTGATGCTCTCTCAGATTCACTGAAATGTTTTTCCTCTGAGAACAAAGCTTCCAGAAACTCAAAACACCTGTATTAACTGGTGACCTAAAAAGAACACTAACCTGCTAACTTCCTGGCTTATTTTCAAGTAGCTTGGCAGAGCCTTCTTGCTATTACAAGGCTGATGTAAGAAATTAATTATTCTGGACAGCTAGACCCATTTTAACAGAAACTGTCTCATTTAAAAAATCTATCTGAAATTTTCTAATAACCATTAAGAGCTCATTAGCAAAATTGTAGGGAAAATAAGAACATAAGACTAGTAAAGGCATTATCCCAATCATCCTTGCTGAAGACACAGCAGCATGCATTAGCTTATATAGATGTTTTTGTCTTACAGTTAATTTAGATTGCAGAGATGAAAGACCATCAAATCTTTTTATTTATGCAAGGGATTAGCAGTGGAGTATGAGAGAGTAGGTATGAATGAAAAAGGCCATTTAAATATACTATTCAAAATTTCATGAATATTTACCATTTATTGAATACCTATTAGGTAACAGATGCCACATGAGATATTTTACTTCTCTCATTTAATGCAGTCCTAGCACCAGCCCATTATGAGGTAGAGCACAATTTATAAATATGGTGATGTTTAAGACATTGAGTGAATTGCCAAAGGTCACGCAGTGGGAATTTATGTACAGATCTTTCTCCAAAGTGCATAGTCTTTCAGTTATATAATTCTATGACAAAAAGGTGTTCAGTAATTTGGGATATTTTAAGCAGAAGTCTGCTTTATAGAACTTCAGGAATATTGAAAACTCAAATGCTGCTTGTAAACAACTCTGGATCACTGATTATGATCTGATTTGAAGTGTACAGATTCACTTTTTTCTCTTTCCTGCTGCTACCCTTTGAACATTTCATTTCATAGGAGAGAATACAGTTAATTAATTTTTTCATTATTAACTGGCTTGGCAAAAGTTTTGATGAAGAAGGAAATGGAAATTACTGATTAAAATGAACTTTGTTTATTATTTTTTGATTTCATTTAATGGCACATTACCATTCTTCATTCCCACGATTTCTCGAATTTACTTTAATTTAAAAAAATACAGTAAATTGCTCTCATTTAGCAAGTGAATACAATGTTATTTTTACAAATAAGAAAAATAAATTCTTTTTACTTATAATGGTTTATAATTACCCTAATGATCTCACAACAAAAAAAAGTACAGTCATGTGCTTTGGAATAATGTTTAGTTAGGTCAACAGCAGACTGCACATATGATGGTGGTCCTCTAAGATTATAATACCATATTTTTACTGTACATTTTCTATGTTTAGATATGCTTAGATATACAAATATTTGCAATCATGTTACAATTGCCTACAGTATTCAGTACAGTAACATGCTGCACAGGTTTATAGCCTAAGAGCAGTAGGCTACATCAGAGCCTAGGTGGGTAGTAGGCTCTACCATCTAGGTTTGTGTAAGTACACTCTGTGGTGTTTGCATGATGACAAAATTGCCAAAGGACGTATTTCTCAGAATATGTCCCTGTTGTTAAGTGACATATGACTGTAAATCCTAAAAGCAACCAGCTCCATTATTACTTTGAGGAGGGCCAACAGTCACAAAATAGTAGTTTTGATTCTGGGAAAGTTTAGTGTGGTAGGGTCTCAATTGAAGGTCATCTTGGTTGGTGCATTTGATGGATGACCTGGCTAGGTATACACTTCATGCTTAAAATCTTTAGCAGTAGCCATGCTAATTGTCACTAGCAGTAACCTACATAATATAGCATACTCTAAGGTTTCTACTTAAAAGAAATTTGTCATTTGCTAAATTTTACATGAAGGCAAAGCAGCATTGACTATTTTGATAGCTATGAAATGTACGTCCTTACTGGCTGTCCTCTATGGAAATTTTGAATCACAAATACTGATATTTGCTTTCCATTTACTATATCTTTCCAGCTAATATAGTCTGGATAAAACAATAATCAAACACTTGAGGTTTTCTATCCTTACAGTCAAATAAGTTAGGTATTTTTAATTTTCCTTATGGGCTGTATGTTGATTATAAGTAATTACTATTAGAAAATTTACAATAAATTGAGTGTTCATGTGTGTAGAACATTTGTTTCTTTGGGAACATAAAGTAAAGAGAAAATATCTAATTATTTACAGAGTGTTTGGCAAGATAAATAATCCTTCCTATTTAACATTATACTAGAAAAAAAAAGATTAAGTAATCCTCTTACCACTAATGTTGCTGGTGAAATTTGTGGGCAAACATATAGGAAAAGGAGAGTTTACTTACACACTCAGACTATGGGGCTTGTCCATTTTCACACAGTACACAAGCTTTCCTAGAGTTGAGGGATAATCAGGAATAATATACGTCGATTACAAAAGAAAAAATTTGTTTTGGGTTATAATTTTGCCTGTATTTCTTTGTTATATGAAGGATTAGTTGCCTGACCTTCCTAGTTATGCAAATCTAGGGGACATCTGCAGCCTCCATCCTAGGATTAGGCTGCAATAAATTTTGGGGGGACTTAATTAAATTGCTCTTCCCTGAAATACCAAGTTTGAGGAGGATGGTCCCAGGGGAATAAACAGATGTTTGCATAAGGAGCTTTCCTCATTCCTTCTCCCCAGGATTTGGAACTGAAGAATAATAGTCTCAGTCAGGGTCCAGTGGCAATGACAGGAAATAAAGCTCAAGGAATAAAATGACCTTGAGTTAACATAGAGTCCTGTTCAGGCAAGCCTAACATAAAGGACCAAAACTCTGTCGAAGAAGACTGGTTTTCACATAGTATGTGTGTGGCTAATACCAGTTACCCTGGCATGGTGATTCTCAAACTTTGGGATACATCAGAATCTCCTAGAGCAATTGGTAAGCACAGATGTTTTGGGATTTACATCCAAAGTCTCTGACTCCACAGGTCTAGGGCAATGTACAGGAGTTATCATTTTCAGTTTCTTGGTGATGCTACTGCTGCTGGTTCAGGACCATATTTTGAAAATCATTGCATGCAGCATATTGATAAGCTTTATGTAAGGCTCAGTGGGTTCCTGTGAGCTCTGAGTGCTATGAAAGTGATGCTAATGTGGGGAATTATAGGGCTTTGGCAGGATCCAGCCCAGAAAGGGCATTGTTAGCTCAGTAGACAATTTCTTTTTGACTGGGCTTAATATGTCTGTTGTTGCTATGCCATGAGGTGATGAAAAGCAATGGTGAGTAAACTTATACCTTCTAATCTCTCTGAATCTGGAACTTGGAAGCAGGACTGACTAGTCACACTATTCTGACTCTATCCTAGAATTTTTAGATATTCTTATTGCCTAGCTTATAATTAATATTTTAGATAATTCACCTGCTTTTGTTACTATTATCCTAGGAAGATAAGAAAGGTGAATTTATAGAATATAGCTATATATTTTTATTAATACTAATTACTTTTTACTTTATAATTAACCCACACAAAACAAAACTTCCATAATATTTCCAAACCATTGATAGAGTCATTATAAAATTTATTGAATAGAAAATGGGGATGCTCTAGGAGTTGAAGGTTTTTCCTTCAATCTTTGCTCCACCCTAAAATGTGGCTTTATTCACACTGCATGTCAGGGACATGGAAAGAAGTTTTATGTTTGAAATTTCAAAAAAGGAATATTACGGTCAATGGAGAGACGAAATGAGGCAGAGTACCCCCCAGACACCGACTTGTTGTTTTTAAAAATATTTTCCATTAAAGAAAAAAAAATGTTATGTGGATGGAGAGTGAGTGGGAGTGTGCATGCTGGAGTTGGGGAGGCTGGTGGTAGGAATAGATTAGGCAGGCCATCCACTTACCTATACTTGCATGACACTCTTTATAGGCATACCTTGGAGATACTGCAAGTTTGGTTAAAGACCACTGCAAAAAAGCAAGTAAATTTTTTGGTTTTTCAGTGCACATAAAAGTTATATTTACATTACCCTATAGTGTATTAAGTGTGTAATAGCATTATGTCTAAAAAAACAACGTAAATGCTCTAATTTAAAAATACTGTATTGCTAAAAAATGTGAATGATCATCTGAGCCTTCAGCAAGTCATAATCTTTTTGATAGTCTTGCCTTGATGTTCATGGCTGCTGACTGTTCAGGGTGGTGGTTGCTGAAGGTTGAGGTGGAGATCAACATTTCTTAAAATAAGAAACAGTAAAGTTTCCACATTTATTGATTCTGTTTTCACAAAAGATTTCTCTCTAGTATGCCATGCTGTTTGATAGCATTTTACCCACAGCAGAATATCTTTCAAAATGGAGACAATCCTCGCCAACTCTGCCATTGCTTTATCAACGATGTTTGTGGAATATTCTAAATCTTTGTTGTCATTTGAGCAATGTTCACAGCATCTTCACTGGGAATAGATTCCATCTCAAGAAGCCACTTTCTTTGGTCATCCGTCAGAAACAACTCCTCATCTGTTCAAGTTTTATCATAGATTTTAGTATTTTCAGTCACATGTTCAGGCTCCACTTTTAGTTCTAGTTCTCTTGCCATATCTATCACATCTGCATTTACTCCCTCCACTGAAGTTTTGCACCCTTCAAAGTCATCCATAAGGGTTGGAATCAACTTCTTCCGAACTTCTGCTAATATTGATCTTTTGACCTCCTCCCATGAATCACAAATGTTCTTAATAACATCTAGAAGGGTGAATCCTTTCCAGAAGTATTTCAATTGACTTTGCCCAGATCTATCAGAGAAATCACTATTGATGGTAGCTATAGCCTTATGCAATGTGTTTGTTAAATAATAAGACTTGAAAGTCAAAATGGCTCCTGGATCCATGGGCTGCAGATTGGATGTTGTGTTTGCAGGCATGAAAACAACATTAATCCCCTTGTACATCTCCATCAGAGCTCTTAGGTAAGCAGGTGTATTGCCAATGAGCAGTAATATTTTGAAAAGAATCCTTTTTTCTGAGCAGTAGGTCTCCACAGTGGGTTTAAAATATTCAGTAAGCCATGCTGTAATAAGATGTGCTGTCATCCAGGCTTTATTGTTCCATTTATAGAGCACAGATACAGTAGATTTAGCATAATTCTTAAGGGCTCTAGGATTCTCAGAATGGTAAATGAGCATTGGTATCAACTTAAATCACCATCTGCCTTAGCCCCTAACAAGAGAGTCAGCCTGTCCTTTAAAGCTTTGAAGCGATGCATTGACTTCTCTCTAGCTATGAAAGTCCTAGATAGCATCATCTTCCAATAGAAGTCTGTTTTATCCACATTGAAAATCCATTCTTTAGTGTAGCCACCTTTCTCAATGATCTCAGCTAGGTCTTCTGGATAACTTGCTGCAGCTTCTACGTCAGCACTGGCTGTTTTGGCTTGTAATTTTGTGTTACGGAGACAGCTTCTTTCCTTAAACCTCATGAACCAACCTCTGCTAGCATTAAACTTTTGTTCTGCAGCTCCTTACCTCTCTCAGCCTTCATAGAATTGAAGAGAGTTAGGATCTTGGTCTGGATTAAGTTTTGGCTTAGGGGAATATTGTGGCTGGTTTGATATTCTGTCCAGAACACTAAAACTTTCTTGGTATCAGCAATAAGATTGTTTTGCTTTCTTATCATTTGTGTGTTCACTGGAGTAGCACTTTTAATTTCATTCAGGAACTTTTGTCTTTGCATTCATAGCTTGGCTCACTGGTGCAAGAGGCCTAGCTTTCTTCCTGCCTTGGCTATCAACATGCCTTCCTCACTAAGCTTAACCATTTCTAGCTTTTGATTTAAACTAAAGGACATGCAACTCTTCCTTTCACTTGAACACTTAGAGACCATTATAGGGTTATTAATTGGCCTAATTTCAATATTGTCATGTCCCAGGGAATAAGGAGACCTGAGAAGAGGGAGAGAGATGAGGAAATGGCCAGTCAGTGGAGCGCTCAGAACACACATATTTATTAATTAAGTTTACGGTCTTTTCTTAAATTTGATTCTTTATTGTGAAATATAACACTTGTACAACTGAGTAGCTGAAATGTACAACTTAACAATTTATGTTAAAGCAAATGACACCCTAGTCAAGAAATACAAAATTGGAAGCACCCAGAAGCCCTCCCAAATGTCCCTTTGTATGAGTTTGCTCAGGCTGCCATGACAAAGTATCATGAACTGGGTGGCTTAAACAACAAAAATGTATTGTCTCACAGTTCTGGAGGCTGGAAGTTTGAGATCAAGATGTGGGCAGGGTTGGTTTCTCCTGAGGCTTCTCTCCTTGCCTTACAGATAGTGTCTTCTCCCTATGTCTTCACTCTATGTGTGTTTGTGTCCTAATCTCTTCTTATAAGGACACCAGTCAGATTGGATTAGGGCCCAACCTAATGACATTGTTATAGTTTAATCACATCTTTAAAGGCCCTATTTCCAAGTATGGTCACTTTCTGAGGTAGTGGGGGTAAGGACCTCAACATATGAATTTTGGGGTTATATGACTCAGCTCAAAACACCCTTCATGGTAATAATCTCCTTCATCCCCCACCAGGAGTAAACACTATGTTGACTTTTAGAACAATCACTACTTTTCTTTATATAATAGTTGAACCATCTCTGTGTGCATCTCTAAATAACAGTTTAGTTTTGCATGTTATTTTGTATAAGTGGAATGATTTGGCTTCTTTCACTTAAAATGATGCCTGTGAGATTCATCCATGCATCTGCAGACATCTGAAGTTTATTCAGTTCCATTGTATGAACACATCACAAATCACTTATTCATTCTTCTGTCAACAGACACTTGGGTAGTTTCCACTTTGGGCCCATGGCAAAGAGTACTACGTGAAGATGTCTCCTGGATTTCATGTGCCTGCACCTTTGTAAGGTGCATGCTTAATTTGCTAAGTATGCATGGCATGTTTCAAAGTGATCATACGAATGTAAATTCCCATAAGCAGCCCATGAGCTCTCCTTGCTTCACATCTTTGTCAATGCTTAGAATTGTAAGAATTGTTAATTTTGGTTAGTCTGATGGGTATCTGATCGTATCTTATTGTGATTAAGTTTTATATCCATCATTACTAATGAGATTGAGCATCTTTTCATATGCTTATTGGCCATTAGATATCTTTTTTTGTGAAGTAATTGTTCAAATCTTTTGCCCATTTTTCTGCAGGATTGTCTTTTTCTTATTAATTTGTAGGCATCCTTTATACATTCTCAATGCAAGTGCTTGGCAGTTATATGTGTTGCAAATGTCTTCTCCCACTCTAGCTTGCCTATTTACTCTCCTAATGATGTCTTTTAATGAACAGAGGTCCTTGATTCTAATGTAGTGCAATTTATCAGTCTTCCATGGTTAGTACTTATTTTGTGTGTCTTGATTACAAAGTCTTTCCCTACCCTATTTTAGGAAGACATCCTCCAATATTTTCTTCCAAAAGTGTTATTGTTTTACCTTCTAGCCTTAGATCTATAAACCACCTGCAATTTCTTTTTGTGTATGGTGCCAGGCAGGGCTCAAATTTCCTTTTTTCATATAGCTCTCTAATTGTCCTAGCATGGTTAAACATTTGTCCTAGCACAGTGACACATTTGTCATGTGTCAGGTATCCATGTATGCTCTTGGTGACTCTGAACTGTGACTCTTTGTCCTAACCCCTAGAGGCAGCCACAGGTGAAGCTCAGCCCCTCAGCTGCTTCTTCTGGGGTCAGCAAACTGTATGTATTGCTTTTATATTTTTGAGATATGTTCCTTCTATGCTTAGTGTGTTGAGGGTTTTTATCTTGAAAGGGTGCTCAATTTTTTTAATGCTTTTTCTGCATCTATTGAGATGAGCATATGGTCTTTGATTTTGCTTCTGTTTATGTGGTGAATCACATTTATTGATTTGCATATGTTGAACAATCCTTGCATCCCTGGGATGAAACCCACTTGATCATGGTGAATTATCCTTTTGATGTGTTGTGGAATTTGGTTTGCTAGTATTTTGTTGAGGATTTTTACATCTGTGGTCATAAAGGATATTGGTCTACAGTTTTCTTTTTTGTTGTTTCCTTTCCTGGTTTTGGTATCAAGATGATACTGGCTTCATAGAATGTGTCTGGGAAGATACCCTCCTTCTTGATGTCATCGAATAATTTATGTGGGATAGGTACCAGTTCTTCTTTGTATGTCTGGTAGAATTTGGCTCTGAATCTGTCTGATCTGGGGCTTTTTTTTTGGGGGGGGGATTTTTTATTACTGTTTCAATCTTGATGCTCGTTATTGTTCTCTTCGGGATATCTTCCTGCTTCACACTTGGGAGATCGTGTGTTTCCAGGAATTTATCCCTTTTCTCTAGGTTTTCCAGTTTGTTTGTGTAGAGCTTTTTGTAATATTCATGGATGATATTTTCTATTTCCATAGTATCAATTACAATGTCTCTGTCTTCATTTCTGATTGAGCTTATTTAAATCCTTTCTCTTCTATTTCTGGTTAATATAGCTAGAGGTCTTTCAATTTTGTTTATCTTTTCATAGAGCAAACTTTTTGTTTCATTGATTTTTTTTTTTTTTTTTTTTGGTTTACATTGGGTTCTGCTCTGAGCTTTGTTATTTCTTTTCTTGTGCTACTCTTGGTTTGGTTTGTTCTTCATTTTCTAGTTTCTTGAGATGTGATATTAAGTTGTTAATTTTTGATTTTGCTGTCTTTTTGATGAAGGCATTTAAGGCTATGAATTTTCCCCTTAGGACTGCTTTCTCTGTATCCCATAGATTATTAAAGCTTGTGTCCCCTTGGTCATTCATTTCATGGAAACTTTTGATCTATTTTCATCATCTTATTTTCATCATTGACGCAAGGATCATTCAGCAGCATGTTGTTTAATTTCCATCACTTTGTGTAGGATCGAGTGTTTCTCTTGAAATTGATTTCTAGTTTTATTCCACTGTGATATGAGAAATACATGGTATGATTTCTATTTTTTTGAATTTGTTGAGACTTATTTTGTGGCCTAAGACGTGATAAATCCTAGTAAATGTCCCATGTACTGATGAGTAGAATGCATGTTCAGTAGTTTCGGGGTAGAATGTTCTGTAAATGTCTGTTAGGTCCATTTGTTCTACAGTCTTGTTTAAGTCCATTGTTTCTTTATTTACTTTCTGTTTTGATGATCTATCCAGTTCTATAAGTGGGGTATTGAAGTCCCTGGCTATTAAGATGCTATTATTAATTTATTTGCTTAGACCTTGTAGAATTTGCTTTATGAATTTGGAGCTCCTGTGTTAGGTGCATATATATTTAGGATTGTTATGTCTTCTTGTTGAATTACTCCCTTTACCTTTATATAGTGATAGTGTTTCTCTTTTTTATTTAACTGTTGTTGATTTAAAGTCAATTTTATCTGATATGATAATGGCTACACCTGCTCATTTTTGGTTTCCTTTTGCATGGAATATTTTTTTTTCCATCCCTTTGCCTTGAGTCTGTGTGTGTCCTTGTGGTTTAGATGTGTTACCTGGAGACACCAGGTACTTGGGTTGTGTTTTTTTTTTTCTGTTCAGCCAGTCTGGGTCTTTTATGTGGGGCATTCAGACTATTCATATTGAATGTTATTATTGATATGTGGGATGCTGTCCTGTTCATCCTGTTGGATGATATTTTCTTGTTTTATTTTCCCTCCTGTGCTGTTATTTTGTAAGAGCTGTGAGCTTTGACTTTTGGGTGTTTTTACACTGGTTGGTATCTATTGTACTGTTCTATGGATAATGCACTTTTGAGTATTTCCTGTAGGGCAGGTCTAGCAGTGACAAACTTCCTCAGTGTTTGCTTGTCTGGAAAAATCTTTATTTCTCTGTCATTTATGAGTTAGTTTTTTTGGATACAAAATTCTTGACTGGCAGTTGTTCTGTTTGAGAAGATTAAAAATGGCACCCCGATCTCTTCTAGCTTGTAAGTTCTCCACTGAGAAGTCTGCTGTTAGCCTGATGAGTTTTCCTTTGTAGGTCAGTTGTTGCTTTCATCTTCCAGCTTGTAGAGTTTTCTCCTTCATTTTGAGTTTGGCCAGGTTGATGATTATGTGTCTTGGAGGTGTCCTATTCACCATGAACCTTCCTGGTGTTCAATGACCCTCTTGGATCTGGATATCTGAAGATCTGGTGATACCAGGAAATTTCTCCTCGATAATTCCCTCAAATAAATTTCCCATGCTTTTTGCTTTTTCTTCTCCCTCTGGGATATGTATCATTCATACATTGGCTCATTTCACATAGTTCCATATTTCTCTGAGTGATTGTTCATTCTTCTGTATTCTTTTTCCTGCATCTTTGACTGATGGGGTTTATTTGAAACCCTTGTCTTCAAGCTCTGAAATTATTTTTTCTGCCTTATCTAGCCCGTTGTTGAAGCTTTCTGCTATATTTTGTAATTACCTAGATGACTCTTTCATTTCTTTAAGTTCTATCATATCCTTTCTTATGTTGTCTATTTCTTAAGTTTTTAATATTTTTCATTCATGTCCTGAAATTTTTTTTTGTTTCTTTGTTTTGGTTTTTAACTTTCTCTTTAATTCTGCTCATCTAATTTGCCATCCATATTTTGAATTCCATCTCTGACATTTTGACAATTCTCTTTTGTTTGGGGTCCATTGGTATGGGTCTATTCTGATCCTTTTGATGTGTCCAACTAGCTTGTTTTTTCATGTTGCCAGAATTCTTTTGCGGGTCTCTTCTAATATGAAACCTCTTTTCTTAGCTCAGAGCTGATGGGTTTGCAGTACACCTGTTCTTTTTTGCTGGGAACTCTCCCACTTCATGAGAAAGAGAAATCCCTGGATAGTGCTTTTGTATTCCACTCTGGATGATTGACCTGGTAAGAGAGGGGTGGATGCACTGAGAGCCTGCAACACAGCTGTTCTCCTGTGTTGTTCCATTCCCCTGTGGTTTTCACAATCCATGAAATTGTTGGAGAATATTCACTTGGTTTATTGGGTTGGTCTCCAGGCTGATACTGAAAGCTTGGGCAAAGGGCTGAGTAAGTACCTCTCCATGGAGTCAGGTGGTGTGACTTGGTCTGTACCTGGGTAGATCACAGGAACTTAGTGGGTGCCTGGATACATCATGGGACTGCAGCTGGTGGTGGGACATGTTGTAGGACCTTGGTGGGCACCTGGACATGTCACAGGACTTCAGCTGGTGGTGGGGCTAATCACAGGACTGTGGCATGTGTCTGGGTGCATTGTAGGATCTTGACCATGCTTGGGCAAGCCATGGGACCTTAGTGGATGCCTGTGTGGGTTGCGGGACCTTGGCAGGCACCTAGGTAGGTCACGATCCTGGTGAGTGCACTGATATCTTGGGCAGTGCCTGTGCAGATTGTAGGACCTTGGTGGGTGTCTGGGTATGTTGCAGGACTATAGCCAGCAGCAAGGTAGCTCCTTGGTTGCAATGGCTGGGCTACCCATGGCTGGTGGGGCCTGCGGGGTACGTGGCCAATGCTCCCCACGAAAAGCTGGGTCCCTTTGGTAGAGTTGCAAGGGATAAGAAAATAATAGAGAAAAATGGAAAATGGAAGAAATAAAAGAATACACTGAGACAAAGATATAGTTTTATAAGTTTATAAAGATTATAGGCAAAGCGGGAGCTCAGGGGGCTCAGACCTCTCCATCAGTCTCCAAAAAGAGCCCCGAATGAGGTCTTACATGGTAACTTACAGGGCATAGTGAATAATGGCCAGGGGTAACAGATTTACATAACAGCTGGTAGTTCCTCTCAGGTTAACAGATTTTCAAGAGGCTTCTACGGAAGGCTTCTACAGATTCTTTAACAAATTCTATCTATGTGAGCAAACAGTTACAAAGTCTTTCAAAGGTTAACTTCTAAATACTAAGGTAAGTTTATCATTTAACAGAGGGGGTAAACAGAGATATATTGGCTCCAAGTTTATTAGGTTATTGTGAATGGAGACAGGTAGTCTAGAGTGGTTTAAACAAGAGCTTTGCTTTTAGCCATTCGGGAAGCTGTCTGTTCCGGAGGGCACTCCATTGTCAGCTCTCAGCCTATAGTTTTTAACAGATTCACTTGTGCTTTACAAAGCAAATCCAAACCTTTAGGTCTGAGAAACGTGGCGCCTTGTGGGATACAGCCGCTACTCTCTTTCAGAGGCCTGTCCGGTGTGTAACAGCATTTGAAATGCAAACCAACACGTTCACATATTCTTTCAGGGCAAAGCTCTGCAAAACTCCTAAGACAAATCCTGCCCCCAAACACATTTAATATTAATTCATGGAGCGACAGGGGCCAGGGTGATGCACAGCATCTCACTGGAGACTTGCAGTGGCTGGAGCTCTCCCTCCACTGTGGTCCAACTGTGGCAGCTGCTGCAGTGTCACTCAGGTGGCAGCAGCAGCACTGTCAAGATTGCAAGATGGCAGTGGCAGATGCTGAGGGCTGATGGGCACCTGCTCTGCTCAGATCCCCAGGAGGAGACCAGTGGTGCAGTTTGGGGGGTATATGGCAGCTGCTTCTAGTTTTCCATCTTGGCCTCTAGTCCCCCAAGTTGACCGACTTATACGGATGTGGTTTGTGGGCCACAAAACAATTACAAAAGTATCATCAAAGATCACTGATCACAGGTCACCATAACAGATATAATAATAATGAAAAAGTTTGAAATATTGCAAGAATTACCAATATGTGACACAGAGAGACACAAGTGAGAACATGCTGTTGGAAAAATGGCACTGATAGACTTGGCTCAACACAGGGTTGCCACAAATTCAATGTGCAAAACACACAATATCTGTAAACCACAATAAAGCAAAGTGCAGTAAAACAAGGTATGCCTGTATATACATGGTAGCTGGTACCATACATTTTGAGCAAATCAATTTATACCTATTGAAATTCTTTTCTCAGTTTATACATTTATCTAAATAAAAATGTACAGTGAAGTTTTAATTGACTAATTACTACTGCATTATATTTATAGACTTTTCAGTCTTTGTCTTTTTTCCCGTCCCTATTTGCTGATACATTTCACTCCTCCCATTATTTTATCTCTTAATTTGAGATGTTCACTCACTTAATATAGTCTTTCTTACATATTTTTGGTCACTTTGCTATTTATACATTAGCTAAATAATGCAAAGATGAAGACTTTTCACACTTCAGGACACTTTCATTGCTTCTCTCAACTTTCACATAGATTAATTTTTATTTACATATTATTAGTCTCTGTAGAACTTGTCTCATGATGGAACAAGACTGATGCATATTTGGCATAGTTATCTTCATTACTAGGACATAATATGCTCAGCAGTGTAGACAATATAAAAAATGTTGGTTCAGCATTTGGTAAGTTGACTTTGTTGTAGTAATTGCCAGCAATAAAGTTCTACATAACTACATAATTTTGTGCTCGCTTCGGCAGCACATATACTAAAATTGGAACGATACATAACTACATAATTTTAAAAAATTGTCATAATTGAAATCTGTGAAAATCTTGATCTTCTGGAATTATACAATGCTTACAAGGATAACATATTAAGGTCTCAACAAAGATTTTGTCCAACACATTTCTATGCAACTGGATGGGTTTCAGATATGCCCATATCAATAATTTTCTATGGGAACAGAATCTGGCAAGAAGCTCTTCCAAAGACTCTTTGGGGTTAAACCACCACAAAAGAGAAGCAGTCTCTTGGATCTGTCAAAGGTGAAAATTTCAAATTATTATATTTTATGCAAGGCAAGGGAATTTAGGAAGAGGGACCATAAGAAAAATAACTGCTTCGAGTTTCTGGGTTAGGCAGAAAATATATTCACACTGGCTATGGTCTTTGTAAATGTAGAACAAATTCAAGAATTAATAATGTAATTAATTTATAATTCTTATGAGAGAACGTTTCTCACTGATTTCTGTGTAACTCAGAAGTTCACACTCAAGTTGGTAGCTATGCTGCCCTGCAGAGCCCATTCTTTTTATATTGCCTCATACTTGTTGGAGTGCTTGTCTCTGCCTGGTAAAAAGAGCATCAAGTCGGATCTCCAAGAGGAAAGCTCCAACAGCATTTAATTAGATAGGTAAACTGCTTTGTTTGATCATGCAACTAGAAAACTTAATGAAGAATAACTTAAAAGTGAATTAAATGTTGGGCAGATACATTATCATTTCCCATCTGTTTGCAACCAGACATGAAATAGAGAACACTCTCTTAGCTCCTTTACCTCACTAATCAAGGTCAGAAAATCTTTGAATGGAAAAAACAAAAAGACTTTCTTGTGGGAGAAGGCGATCACATATAAGAGGATAAATTACAATCCTGTTCACACTAGTTTATTTTACAGTTTTCAACTTCCTATAGGAGAATACAGTTCATTCAAAGAACAGCAAAACCATAGAGGAGGATGCGAGTAACTGCAGCTGGAGGAGAGGCCATAGGGAGCCTTTGCCAAAGACGAAACATTGAATCGAGGTCTTGAAGATCAAGTTTTTCAAGGAAAGAAGAATGTTTTAGGCAAAAAGTGCAGCCTGCTCAAAGGCAGAAGTCAGCATGGTAGTGAGGGTGATGCATGTGTGTGCGCACGTATGTATGTGCAGAGAGCGGGAAATGGAGCTGGAAAGGCAGGCAGGGAATGGAATAAGAAAGGTTTTTTATACATGCGGCACAACTTGGATATTGACCTAGGCCTGTGGTTTCAGGCAATGCTTCAAGAGCCCTGTAGGCACCTATGTGGTGGTAGGAATAGATAGGGCTTTTGGATCCTCATGATTTCAGCCAGGGCCAATATATACATTTTATAAAGTTTGGTTCTTCCTAACCTCTGTGTTAAATGAAGGGTTCTGCTGCTCTTATATTCACACTTGGTAGTTAGTCTTTTTTCCCATTTCTAGCATAATCTTTTCATTTTTGTCATGTAGTCTTTAAAACTATGTGCCATTGTCTTAGCCTATGAATTGCTTGGACCACCATGTTTATTTTGCTACTTCACATTCTTCTCTCCTCATGAAGATAATTTATGATTGAATAGTCAGAATTATTCTTGGAGAGATTCTAGCCCTTTTGACCTATCTTCCCTTTTGGATTGCGTGCCATAGAATCCAGAATTTTCCTCTGAACTTTCAAATTCTTGTCTTACCGTAGTTGAGGCTTATATCAGGCCATCTAGGTCCACCTGTTCCTTGCTGGTTATTGTAAGCCACTATGTGACAGGGCCCCATGAACCCTAAGATTTGTATCACTTTAACCAATTCCTTTTTGGTCTTAAGTCTCTAGGTACTTCCTAGTCTTTCTTGGTGCCCAAACTATGAAGACTTGTCACATTCTTCGTTTGAACTAAATAAGAGACAAGAGCTGGTTGAGGTTCTCACCATGACTGTGCCTATTTTGTATCCTGTCTCAGTAGTACATTCTAGAGTGTGTTCAGGAATGTTACAACATCATCATAACACTTTTCATATCTTTTCTTCCACTAATTTCTACCACAATGCTTATTTTCGTTAATTTACTTCTGTTGCACTTATCTTCTACCTACCTTGTGAATCTTTTTGTTTATTTTTTTAATAGGGTAACTCCTTTTATTGTTGTATTGGAAATATAGACTTATCCTAGCAATCATCAGTAATACCTTTATTGTCATAGTCATTATGCTATGCTATACGTTTAAGCTTGATCATTTCAATTCAGTCTTGGTTTTCAGGGCTATATACATAGTTATGTAGCTATGTTAACTTCAGTAACTTTAAGTAGCATCTTTGATCTTTAAAATTGATTCCTCATGGTGATTGTTAGATACCTCCTCTCCAGTTAGATTTTCTGGCAGGCTGATGGGAGAGACATGTTGGGCAGGATAAGACTTTCAGCATTTCTCAATAGACTGAGAAATGATTTTCAACTTTTATGTGCAGAGTTAATCATTCATGAGGTATGAGCTCAATTGAGAGGCCTCTTTTAAGAAGAGTGGCAGAAAATATGAGGAAAAAAGTAGGAAAGTTTGCTAATCTTGTACCCACTTGGGGAGTTGGCAAGCTTCACACACAATAAAACTCAACCAATTTTTCTCCTTTGTAGACTCTCACAGTTGTAGACACCACCAGACGGAAGCACACGATTGTATTCATCTATTGTAAAACAAAACTAAGACTTTAATGAATGTATTTGAAGAGAAATGAAAATAAAAGGAATGAAATGTAGTATTATTTGATCATTTGGGGATAATAATATGCAATTTGCTTTTGCTTTTCATAGGTGGGTTCTATAAGTGTGATTCTAGAGCTACTATTTAATGTATTGGTGGTATAAAAACCCAATTTATTTGATCAAGTAAAATGACATAGATAATTCATGATAAACCATTAGCTTAATATTCTAAGTCATGCTTCTGAAGATCATGACCAGTTCACCCCTGGAAGTAGGTGTTATCTCAACAGATATTTTTCCTCTGTGTGAATCTACTTTCTACTTTGTGGAGATGATTTCAATGTTAGTGCTCGCATGTACAGAATGTTCACTCTTATCATTTCAGTGTTATTGATTTTGTTTTAAATAGTGATTTTGGCCCTTTTGTTTATCATTGTTTGAAGATATTTTTTCATTCCCAGTGTTATTTGGGAAACCGAATGAACTAGATTTTTCTAGTTCAGCTGTGCTGTGGTTTCTTATATGTTTAACAATACCTACTTCACCCACCAAGGAGAATAGAGAGAAATCTTCAATTGTAGGTGAGCCTTGTAGTGTTTTTCATCAGGTAAAACATGACAAAGCCTTCTAATGGTGCTAAAGAAAAATACTGAGGAGAATAAAAACACAATTGCTACTTGAGGTTTTCCTGCAGATGGCACTGTTGCTACTTAGATAAAGAACATTTTTGTGCTCAGCAGCTTTCATTCATTGTGCACACTGGAAAGGCTCATATGTACTAGGAAACTAAGTAGATATCTTGCAATAAGTACACACTTATCTGTGCATGATTGAACCCCAGCATGGTTCACCAAGTCCTTTTGGAGGTCTGCTTTTCAATTAATGCATTCACATGGACAATAAAATCTGATGGAGTACTCTTTTTGACTAAGGAAGAGGCCTACTACTAACATCACATTAAAAAGCAAATCTCCAGGACCATTATCCCAGTGGCATCTGCTTGAAAAATACAGCCTAGTCTGAGAATGCATACATATCACAGGAGTTTGGAGGGAAGTATTATGATTTTTTTAAAATAATAGATATTTTATTCTGATGAAATCCTGGGAGATTTATTCTGATAATCTTAAAAGGCAATTCAACAAAGACTTATTGAACGCTTATGTGAAGGAATGCATGCCAGATCGCTGTGGAGGGATCAAAGATTAAAACCAAATGCCAAAAACTAAGTATGATCTCTGTCTTCTCAGATCTCTTAAGCTAATTTCAAAAATAGATATATGGATAAATATGTGATATACAAGTTAGTTTGGTAAGTGATATAAAAATTCCCAGTAAGATGTTATCGGAGTAAGGGAGTGGTAGCAAAGAGGGTTTGAGATGGGCTGTGAAGGAAGAAAATATTCAGTTGACTATGAAGTAAGGAAGAGCTAAGATAGAATTTCTAATAAGGGAACTGTATAAGCAAAGCAGTATGTACAGAATATTATTATGTTTAGATTTAATGATTTATTCAAGGACTTTTTAATTCTGTGCTCTAAGGCATGTTGTGAATATTTAATCTCACCGTGCCTTTGTTTCGTCATCTGTAAAATGAAAGTAGTATGAATACTTCCCTCAAAGCGTTTCTGAGAAGAACACATGTATGGTGCCTGACCATAGTAATAAACATTACTGTTACTAATAAGTGTGATATATATATATATATATATATATATATATATATATATATGGAGAATTCAAATTCTACCAGGAGACTAAGAATTAAGTATCCTCACAATTATACAAATAAGAAAATTTAGGCTTAGGAAAATGAATTAACTTGCTAAAGATGATGCAGACTACAGTTGTACTCAGGCCAAGTCTATCCTTTTTTCTGCTTCACTGTTTACTTCTTATGTAATTCAATTGATTGTAATCAGTCTGTCTGGTGAGTGGGTGGCAAGGAGTGACTATGACTTAAAGATGGTAGAGGCCCAGAGTGGAAGGCTTCCAATGCTTGGCCAAGGGTTTAAACTTTATTTCTTATGCAATGGGGAATTATTTATGGGTTATCATGGACACTGCCTGTCTCCCTTGGCAAGGAATGAAATATTGTTGTGGCCTTCAGAGATGTGGTTTAAGGCTAATTTGAGGAAAAATTATTTAAATATTAAATGTCAGTAATGTTAAATTAAATCCTAGAGAGTCTGTCTAGGAGAATGTCCTTAAGGTACCAGGGCTGAACTATCCAGGGAGATAAAGAAGAGATTTGAAAATGAAAGAAATTTTTTTCTTTTTTTTGAGACAGAGTCTCATTCTGTTGCTCTGCGTAGAGTGCCATGGCATCAGCCTAGCTCACAGCAACCTCAAACTCCTGGGCTCAAGCGATTCTCCTGCCTCAGCCTCCTGAGTGGCTGGGACTAGAGGTAAGCACCACCACACCCAGCTAATTTTCCTATTTTTAGTAGAGATGGGGTCTCAGTCTTGCTCAGGCTGGTCTTGAACGCCTGACCTCAAGAAATCCTCCCGCCTCGGCCTCCCAGAGTGCTAGGATTACAGGTGTGAGCCACCATGCCTGGCCTGAGAGAATTTTTGTATTTAACTTTTACATAGAGGTTGAGAAAAAGAGTAAGACAAATGGTTGGGGGAGAACCAGAAGGTATTTCGAGTGTCATGGCTTCAAATACTGGAAGAGTTTCAGGAAAGAAGTGTTGACCATAGTGTGGTTAGCAAGGCAAAGGCTGAGAAGAGATTATTGGATTTTCCTGTCTAGGTGGGCATCTGTGACAATTGAGAGAATAGATTCAGTTCAACTTTGGAGTTTCAAACCGATGGATAAGGTAGAGGGAGATTGAGAAAAGTAAGTGGGACAAGTATGGATTAGTCTGACAAGAACAAAGTTTAGATATAACAGAAAGGCTAACAAATAGTTGTAATTTAACAGGTAAACATTATAACTAAGGGGATGCGTTATCACTGAGGGGTTTCTTTTGGTGCAGAGGAGGAAACATATTAGTAGTTCAAGGGATTACATTTAGCAAAGGAGACCAAAAATGAACAGCTGAAGAAGGAGAGGGAAAAGCAATGGGATGTTTTTGGATGGGCAAGAGAACCTCAAAGGAGTGATTAGTAATGACTAGTGCAGAAAAGAAATAAAATAGAATATAGGCCATTGTCAGAAGGATGTCAGTTGGAGGAGTGAGAATAGATGCTGGGTAGCAGTAGATCAATGAGTGATTGTTAGGTGTCTTGTGCAAGAGGGGATTTAGATTATTGTTTTGAAGAGCTTCACATGCTTAGTTATGAAGAAGAGAGAAGAGAGGCAGGCTCATAGGTGTTTTTGCTGTTTGTTGTGTGTATGTATATGTGTTTTTTTCTCTTAAGGATGGGGAGTGTATAGATAGTTTTTGAGAAAGATACCAATAGAGCTGAAGGCAGAGAAAGAGAGTTAAGTGACGGCCTGGGAGGTGATAATAGTGAATGTGATCAGGAGCTAAATGGGATTAGTTATCCAGTGCAATGCAAACTGGAAAAGGGGAGGATGACTGGAGTATAAGTTTGTGGGTGGGGGTGGAGTGTTGAGGGAGCTCTTTCATTTTGCTTCACAGAGAAAATGACTAAGGGATAGTAAATACACTTTGAATTCTCTTATATGACACATAAAGCCCTTGACTAATACCCTAATCTTAATCTCTTGCTCCTACATGCTGTACTGCCAGTTTAAAACTGTTACCAAATGCTATTCGTATCCTGTGTTTTTGCTTATGGTGCCCGGCTATCAGAAAGTTCTTCCTTCAGATACCTCTGCAATTCAAGTAGAGTTTGATATCCCTCTTCTGTGATCCATTGCATCTTGAACTCTATAAATCCTTTCCAAGCAGATTTTATTATATCGAGAGTACTTTAAGAACAGGGACAATTCATTTTCCATTAACTTTTGTATTCCTACCTCCCAGCATACAGTAGCTGTTCAATAAATACTTGTTTAATCTAATTTCTTCATTTTCTAAAACAACATTTTTTTTGTGTCTTTTCATTTTTGTTTTAATTTCTGAATCTACAACATAGGCTTGCCAAGCCATGCTCAACAGATGCCTAACAAACAGCTAGTAAACTTTAATAAGTAGACTCAAGTACCATGTGAGGTAGAGTGTCTTCTTGCAGAATTCATTTTATATCCATGTGTCTTAGTTATTTCTTTGTGAAGTGACTTCATCCACTAACTTCTCCACATCTATAGTTCAGAATTAAGTAGACCATATTTGATTAATAATTTTGCCAATAGAAGAAAAGTACCGTATGAATAATTACTCAATCGGGGAAAAAGTTCTTAGTTATATACTGATGCATTTAGATGACTAAAATGGATAATATAAATCTACTACAATCATCTTTGTATGCAAAATGTAATAATAAATGATAGAGGCTTTTGCTTTTATTTAAATGAACATAGACTTATTGCTTTTGTTCTTTAAATAATCAGTTCTTTCTTTTGTCTTACTTGTATGACTTTATATTTGCAACCTCCTTCTTCCATGGTTTGTTATATTTCTCATCTCAGTCCAGATGCTACTTCTTAACTTCTTTGTTTTTTCTTCTTTAGTCCACAGGGTTTCTTGTTACCTGGAGTTCAAACACTGTCAGTGTATATTGATGGCTTTCATATTGTATGTTGACAATGCTACTACTCAGGAGTGGGAAGGTGGTCAAAAAGACAGATATGACTGTCCATTTTTTCCAGAGAATATTGCTATGATAAGAAACATTCACAGGGGCCTTTTCTGTTTTAGCTTCCAAGGTTACTCTGGTGTGTATATCTTACTTTTTATTTTCCAAACATATGCTGTTGCTAAGTTTCTGAAGGCTTTGTTTGACATCATATCCCAGGGTTTTGCTTCTGTGAGGTTTGCTTAGTATGCATACATTTATACACCTATAATGTGCTGAAATAATAATAATAAAAAAAATAAAAGCTGTAGCCATAAGTCAACAGAGACCTTTGGCACTCAAAAAAAAAAAAAAAAAAAAAAAAAAAAAAAAAAAAAAAAAAAAAAAAAAAAAAAAGAAAGAAAAGAAAAGAAATAAAAGAAATAGTAGTGTTGACATTCTCTATCTTATTTAGAATATTTTATCCAAGTCTCAATGTACTGTGTGATTTAATTTTAAATAACAAATTGAATACAAATAGAAATAGTATGCTGCCTTCCAAAACATGCTTCCTAGAGCCCTTACCTTGAGATTGCTGAGAGGATACTGTTAGAAACTTAACCTCCTGTACTGCATGAATGTGCTTCTAAAGGGAATTGACCGCAGATAGAAGGTACTTACATTGTATATTAAATCCTTCAGCAATTAAAAACAATTTCAGTGTGTCTGGAATATGATATTCTATAGAATTCATCTCATGATGTTACATATGAACCAACTTCTTAATATATATAAATAAAAGTACTGTTTCATTCAGACTATAGATATCAAAAGCAAGAAGAATGAATTAAATTGAGTAAAAATGAATAATATAGGAAAAAGGAACATATATTTATAACCTATGGTGGGAATAGTTAGAAGGAAAGACACAAAATGTGGAATATTTAGTAGAGGAGATTAATAAATATGATAAAAGTTTAAAACTTTTATGTAAATTAGACACTATAAAGTCAAGCTAAGCAGTACACTGGAAAATGTTTACAACTTCTTTATTCATTCACTTGCTTATTCATTCTTTCAGTAATCATTTACTGAGCACACACTATGCGCCGTGATGCTGTTTTAGACCAGAGGGCCCTAACAGTGAACAAAACAGAAAAAAACCTCTGCCTTCACAGAGCTTATAGTGGATTTATATTCAGAATATATAAAGAGCTCCTTCAAATTAAAAAAATACAAAAACCCAATAGGAAAATTAGCAAAGGGGATGAGCAGATACTTTAAAAAAGAGAAAGTACAAAGGGCTAGTGAATATCGTACCTCTTTTAAAACCTCAGAAATAACTGGAAGACACAAATTAAAACAATGAGATAGCAAATTTTTCTCAAAAATCAGGAAAAAGTAAAAAGATCGATAAATCCAGTGGTAATGATGGTACAGGATAATGGGTAGTTTCAAGTGGTTAGGTGAGTATGTAAATTGGTATAGTCCTTTTAGGAGAAAATCTGGTAGAACTTTCCACCCTCCAACTCCCCTCTTAGGCATATATCTGCTATAAACTGAATTTTTATGTGTCCCCAAAATTTATATTTTAAAATTATATTTCATATTATAGTTTATATTATAAAACTCTAACCCCCAATATGATAGTATTTGGAGTTGATGCCTTTGGGAGGTAATTAGATTTGGATCAGGTCATGAGGGTGGGAGCTTCACGATGGGATTAGTGACCTTATGAAAAAAGCAAGAGAGACAGATTCCTCTCTCCTCTCTTTCACACACTGAGGAAAGGCCATGTGAGTATACAGCAAGAAGGTAGCTATCTGCAAGCCAGGAAGAGGGCCCTCATCAAGAACCTGATGGTATTGGCACCTGATCTGGAACTTACAGCCTCTAGAACTGTGAGAAATATATTTCTCTTATTTATTCCACCTAGTTTGTGTTATTTTGTATGGCAGACTAAGCTAATACAGGTTCTATCTCAGTCTATTTGGGCTGCTATAACAGAATACCTGAGACTGGGTAGTTTATAATGAACAGAAATTTGTTGGCTCACAGTTCTGGAGGCTCAGAAGTCCAAGCCATTGGCATGCGGTGAGGGCCCTCCTGCTGCAGCATCACACGGTGGAAGGCTGAAGGGCAAGAACACAAGAAAGCAAATCCATTCCCTTGAGTCCTTTTTATAATGACATTAATCTGTTCATGAGGGCAGAAAGCTTATAACATAAATGACTTACATTAGGCCCTACCTCCCCACACTGTCACTGGGGATTAAGTTTCCAACATATGAATTCTGAGGATATATTCAAACCATAGCATTCCGCCCTGATGCCCAAAATTCATGTCCTTCTCACATGCAAAATACATTCGATACCACAGACCTAAAAGTCTCAATTCATTTCAATATCACCTTTAAAGTGTAAGTCCAAAGTCTCGTCTAAACAGCATATGAGTGAGACTAGAGGTATGATTCCCCCTGAAGCAAATTCCCTCTAGCTGTCAACTTGTAAAATCAAAACAAGTTATGTGCTTCCAAAATACAATGGTGGGACAGGCGTGGAACAGATATTTCTGTTCCAAAGGCAGAAATAGGCAAGAAGAAAGACCTAACAGGTTCTAACCAAATCCAAAACCTAACTGGGTGGACAACACTAAATCCTAAGGCTTGAAAATAATCTTTGACTCCATGTCCTGCCCTCTAGACACACTTGAGCAGGAGTTGGTCCCCCAAGACCTCAGGAAGTATTTTCTCTGTGGCTTTGCTGGGCTCAGCCCATGCAGCAACTCTCATGAGTTCGTGTCTCATGCCTGCAGCTCTCCTAGGCTGGTGTTGCACACTAGTGGCTCTATAGTTTTGAGATCTCAGGGTTGGACCTGCCTTCCTGGCTCCACTAGGCATTGCCCTAGTGGAGACTCTTTGTGGTGGCTTTGTGCATGCAACAGGTCTCTGCAGCATCCTTTGAAATTTCAGTGGGGATAGCTATGCTTCCATAGCTCATGCATTCCACGAGCCTGTAGAATTAACATCACATGGATGTCACCAAGGTTTATTGTTTGTACTTTCTGGAGCAGTGGCCAGTGTCACACCTGGGCCTGCTTGAGCCATAGCTGGGGTTGCTGAGGAATGCAGCACCAGAATTTGGGGAGCAGAGGCCTAAAACATCCCTGAGCAGTGAGCCCCAAAGTCCCACAGGTGCCCTGGCCTCTCCTTGGAAATCTTTCTTCCTTCAAGACCCTAGCATTCTGAGCCTGTGATGGGAGTGGCAACCAAGAAGATCTCTGAAATGCCTTTGGGGTCATTCTCCCACTGTGTTGATGGATAGCACCTGGCTTTCTTCTATCCAAACAGTCACTTGCCCCACACCCTTTGTTTTATTTTCTAAACTGGCCT
>RJWJ010012567.1:0-41781 GCA_004363605.1 Indri indri | reverse complement strand
CTTGCTCTGTCCACATGGGCTAGAGTGCAATGGCATGGTCATACTCTCTCCAACTTCAAACTCCTGGGCTTGAACCATCCACTCACTTCAGTCCCATGTGCAGCTAGGACTCGGGGCGCATACTACCATGCCTGGCTAATTTTCTTTAGTTTTTGTAGAGATGGGGTCTCACTATGTTGTCCAGGCTGATCTCAAACTCCTGGCCTCCAGCGATCCTCCCACCTTGTCCTCCCAAAGTACTGGGGTTATAAGCATAAGCCATTATGCCCAGCCTGAATGTTTTTTTTTTTTTAATTTCTCCAGAGTGGGCTTATTATTACTTCTGGAGAGACAAGAAAGCTAGAAAAAGTTCACCTTAATTCTGTTACAAAAATTTGAAAAATTTTAAGCTGACTTTCATTCCTCCTGAGGATTATTCTTTGGATTCATCCTTACTCCTCAACTCTAGCTTTTTAGGGTCCCAACCGAAACTTCTGTGGACTTATTTTTTTTAATTCTCTCTCTTTTGTCAAGGTTTATAAATATTGAAAAATGGAAAGAAATATAGAGTGAATATGCATATACCTTCTTTGTGTTTTTCAACTCCTTTGTCTCCTCCAGCTTCATGAGACTGCTGAAATCTCTGCCTAATTCAGCCTCTTTTTTTCAACACAGGGTGCTACAGGGCTCCTATCCTGGCCTCTCTTTTCTCCAGCTTTTTTTTTTTTTTTTTTTGAGACAGAGTCTCACTCTCTTGCCTGGGGCGAGTGCCATGGCGTCAGCCTTAGCTCACAGCAACCTCAAACTCCTGGGCTCGAGCAATCCTACTGTCTCAGCCTCCCGAGTAGCTGGGACTACAGGCATGCCCCACCATGCCCGGCTAATTTTTTTCTATATATATTTTTAGCTGTCCAATTAATTTCTTTCTATTTTTGGTAGAGACGGGGTCTCGCTCTTGCTCAGGCTGGTCTCGAACTCCTGAGCTCAGGCCGATCCGCCCGCCTCGGCCTCCCAGAGTGCTAGGATTACAGGCGTGAGCCACCGCGCCCGGCCTTCTCCAGCTTTTTAATTCCATAAAGTGTAACTTTCTTTTAGCTCTCTGGTGCTTCCAAAAAATTATTTTAACATTTTTGGTTGTTCTCAGAGGAAGAGTTGGTTTGAAACAAGCTAATTTGCCATTGGCAAAAGTAAAAGTTTGTTATGATCACTTGCGAATTAAAATAATTTTATAATTAATAATTTTATAGCTTAGTTTTATAATGTGTCTGTTCTCCTGTAAAATTATCAACACAAAATCAAATTAAATAAATGAAACTCACAAAAATAAGCATTAAGAACTAAAAAATATCAGTGGTGAGACTGCCTAAAGGTCATATTTTATATAATATTGTCAGAAAAAGAGAAAATGTGTTGCAAAATCTTTAAAAAGGCAGTAATGGAATTTATTTTTTTCATTTCAAAATATTGACGGCAATGCAACTGTTTTTATTACATGGATATCTTGTATAATGCTTAATTCAGGGCTTTTGGTGTGCCCATGGGCAGAATAGTGTTCACTGTACCCAACAGGTAAGTTTTTATTCCACAGTCATCCTCCTGCCCTGGAATTTAATAATTATAAAAAAATTGAGGAATTATTGCTTTGGAGGACTTTTATTTTTATTTTATTTTTTTTGGAGACAAAGTCTTGCTCTGTTGCCCGGGCTAGAGTGCAATGGTATCATCATAGCTCACTGCAACCTTGAACTCCTAGGCTCAAGTAATCCTCCTGCCTCAGCCTCCCAAGTAGCTGGGACTACAATCAATCATGTGCCACCACTCCAGTTGATTTTTTCTATTTTTGGTAGAGATGGTGTTTCCCACTTGCTCAGGCTGGTCTCAAACGCCTGGCCTCCAGTGATCCTCCCACCTTGGCCTCCCAGAATGCTTGGATTACAGGTGTGAGCCACCATGCCCAGCCAAAATATTGTTATTTTTAAGTGTATCATATAATTTTTAAAAATGTTTTAGCTAAGTGTTAAAATGCTATAATCTAATTTTAAAAGCTGGTGGTTTAGTCCTTTCTATATTTTATGCATGAAAATTACAGAGATATCATCAAGATATCCATTCGTTGATGATCAATGATTTAGTTGTATTCCTAAGAACAGAAGATCCTAAAAATTGAATGAAAGTACCTTATGCGAAATATACTGTCTTAACTAAGAATATTAGAAGGAAATCACTTTACTTCTCTTTCTGTATGTGTGTACATGTATATCTATATTATCTATATCTATGTCTATAGCTACATCTCATTGATCTATAATAATGTAAGATCTAGACAAAGTCTTCAGATTTTCTACTTGTTATAATTAAGTGAATTTCAGGTCATTGGTTTGTGGGAAAAAATACCTTGGTAATAAGTTATATAACAGAAATATATCTCTTTACCTTAGAAGAGGGCCATGTATTCTCTGATGAGGCCAGTGTTTTACTTCCAAGAGAAAGCATATGAGAATGTAAATCTTCTTTGTGTGTGTGTGTGTGCGCGCGCGCATATGTGAATTTGGTATCTTTTATACAAGTTGGATATTTATAGTCCTAAATTGAGCTTTCTTGTTGAATTTATCTTAATATTATGTCTCAACATTCTGTCTGTCCTACACAGTTAATTTATTCTTCTTGTCTAATGTCTAGAAACTATCCTCTGTATTTCATGGCTACTAAGATCTACTTATAAGACAATAATTGAATTAAAGATATGCACTATTTCAGATGACCTTTTTGCTTCATCACTTTCACTTCAGTTGACAAATGAATGTGAGACTGGGTGGTTGCGCTGGTCCTTCATCATATATTAAAACTTTCTGAACATTTTCATCACAACAGAGTTCATCTGCTTGGTGCCATAAATAGATGAAATTACTGAATGTTCTTTCCAGTATTGCTCCTCTGAAGCAGTTTAACAATTAGTTGAATTAGAAATCAGGAGTATTTCTGTTCTATCATTTTCTGCAAGATTTGTTCCTAAATTGGAAAAGTAGCTATGTATCCAATTAGCTCAAGCATAAAACACAGGGAAACTTTCAAAGACTTGATTGTGAATTTTTTTTTTAATTTTTTGCATAGAGTTTTACGAGTAACAGTGTTTTATGTTCTAACGAATTTGGGTTTACATACTTTTTTCATATAACTGAAAACTTTCATACTTGGTGAATAAAAGAACAAGTTTCCTAATTATGCAAAGATGAAAACTTAATACTGTATCATTATGTAAAAGTGCTTGACTGTCCCATATTTGTATATGTTTGTTATGCCAAAGATTATTATAATCAGGTTTATAGGTACTTTTGATAATCTAATATTATTGATATTCAGAATGAGACATTTTAGGGCACAAATTACAATTCTTTCAAATGTAGCTATTTCTAGGTATATACCATCAACAAATGCTGTCTTTCCTCAAAATTTTAAACCCCTCTGATATGCATAGAATAATATACTATTGTACATTTTCCCAAGAATTAGAAAATTTTTTATTTAGTAGTATATGACATTAGCCAAGAAAAATTTTGATTTCAAGTCAAAAAGATTAATCACTTGGTTGATAGCTAATATATTCCAGCCTCTGGAAAGGAATTAACATATTTCCCATGAGCTGAAATAGTCATAATGTATCTGTGGATTTCTTATTATTGCAGTTTTCACTTTTCATAATAGAATGAATTCAAAACAGGAATATAGCCTGAAAATTTTTTGTTTCTGATTTTAAAAGTAAATAGTAGTCATTGCAAGAAATTAGGAAAACCCAGAAATGCATAACAAATTAAAAAATAATTAGATAATTATATATTCTTATATTTTTATCTGTATATATATTCATGTATACACGCATACATTTTAATCAAAATTTGTGTTATAATACATATTACCCTTGATTTTTTTTCTTAACAATATATTGCAGATATTCTTTATTTAACCATTTGTTCAATTGTATACAGGTGTAAATCAAACACATATGTATATCCTGTGCCTTCATGGATCTTAATGTCTAGTAGAGGAAAAATAAGATGAACAAACATAAATATATAATAACAAAGTATAAGTTTTATGAAGGGGGAAAAACAGGTGCTATGAGGGAGAATAATTGCGGGAGTGGAGGACCACGTTTAGATTGAATTTTTAGAGCTGGAATGCTCATTTAAGCAGAGACTTAAAGAATGAGAAACAGCCTTGCAAGAGTGGGGTTAACAGCATTCTAGAAAGAGGGAATAGCAGGTGTGAAGACCATAAGGTGGGCAAGTGTTTGGTGTGGAAAGGAGTCTAAAATAAGGTGAGGAGGCTGGAGCAAAGCGAAGGGGATACTGCCTACAGTGAGGTCAGAGAGGAAGACAGGAGCCAGGTCCTGTAGATCAAGGAAAAGAGGTTTTATTCTATGTACTATGGGAAGCCATTGAAAAAATTTAGGCTGATGAAATGATGTGACCAAGTTTACCTTCTTCAAAAGATTACCTTGGATATTATATAGAGGATGAATCAGAAGGAGAATAAGAGTAGAAGCAGAGGTGTAAGTTAGGAGGCCATTGATGTAGTCCATGAGAGAGATAAAAAGCTTGAATTATGCTGATGATAGGAGTTACGGAGAGAAGTAGAGAGCTGTGAGGCATTTTTTGGAGTTAAAATTGATAATTTATGAGACACTGATGAATAGGAGATGTTGGGTTAAAAGGGAGTTGAGATTGATGACTTCCATTATGGCCTGAGGAATCAAGCGGATGGTGGTATCATTCATTGACAAGAGGTAGACTTGGTAAGCACCAGGATTGCTGATGATTGTGGTATAAAATGAATAGCTTACATTTGGGTGATAATTTTGAGAGGCGTGTAAAACAACCACATATGTAAATTAAGAAGGCAGTTGTATGCACAAGTCTGTGCTCAGTGGTGAGTCTGGGCTAATGACATACATTTGGAAGTTATTATCATGTAGATGGGATTTAAAACCAAAGGAACAGTATTAGCCCATTTTGTGCTGCTATAATAGAATACCTGAGACTGGGTAATTTATGAAGAACAGAAATTTCTTTTCTCACAGTTCTGGGGACTGGGAAGTCCAAGATCAAGGCGCTGGCATCTGATCAGGGTCTTCTTGCTGCTCCCTCACATGGCAGAGGGCAGGGGGGCAAACAACAGTCAAATGCTACATGAAACCTCTTTTGTAAGGTCTGTAATGCCATCCATGAGGAAGGAGTCTTCATGCCCTAATCAATTCTTAAATGCTCTACCTCTTAATACTATCACATTGGCAACACTTGAATTTTGGAGGTGACACATTCACAGCATAGCAGGTACAGATGAAGTAATCTAATGAAAGACTGACTATAGAAAGATTAAGAGTGCTTAGAACTGTGCTCTGACAATGAGAGACTGAATGCCTGAGAGTCTGAGAAGAGGAGAAACACAGGGAACGTGATGTTAACAGGTTAGGAAAGGGCACTTCAGAAAGGAAGGAGTGGACGCCGTGTCAGATACCACTGAGAGTTCCAGTGAGATGGAGGCCAAAAGATGACCACTGGATTTAGCAATATGAACGTCACTGGTGATAGTGCCAAAAGCAATGTCAGGACTATGTGTTAGAAGACATATTGTAATGGATATAGTCATGATTTATAGATGATTAGCTAAAACCAGAAATTTAATGGCTACAAATTAATCTTCACTAGAGATAACAGAGTATACTCGGCCACCTCCTTGCTGACAAGCCAGTGCTCCATCAGAAACAGGCAGGTGTTTTAGTGGCTCATAGGCCCTGGGGAGTTGCTAGCCTGTGCATCAATGGGGCTTACCCGGGAATCTCATTTTATTTTCTAAATTTCCTTCTGAATGCAGGTTTGGGTTAAAATCTAAATATTTGGGAATATGGGTACTGGCTGAGCTTCTGTTTGAGAGTGCTGTGCATTTGCTACTTGGGTGCTCTCCACCGTGGTCTAGAAACCATTTTGCCTCCTAGGAGTGGGAAGGCTGGGAAGGCCCAGGCCCCCTCTGGTTTACCCTTAAATTTTTTGACCGCTGCTGTGCACTTTTGCCAGCCGCTGGTTATTTGGGTGCATTCTCTTATTCCCATTCCCTCAAAATTAGAAAATTAAAATGTGTAAGTTCATTGTAGGCTCTTCCTCAGGACCTACCATGTTTTATGCTTAAATAGAGGAGAGTCCTAGAAAGAATGCAGACTTTGTAACCAATGTGACTTAGGTTGGGACTTTCTGCCTCAATTTTCTTATTTCTAAAATAACTATACTAACAATACCCTGTAGTGTTATGGTAAATATTTAAAATAATATATGAAACATGCTTGGAACAAAGTAAGTACTCAATAAATGTTGGCTGTAATTTTTATTGTTGTTCAAAGTAAATGCTCAATATATTTGAAATCTTTAATTACTTACCTGGGTTATGGTTTGATCGTATGATATTGGTTCATGATATAAAACATTGTCCGATGGCAGAAGCCTCTGAAAATTAGTTGTGTGTGTGTGTGTGTGTGTGTGTGTGTGTGTGTGTGAGAGAGAGAGAGAGAGAGAGATTCATAGCCCTAGTAAATTCTTGGTCATCAATATTTTGTACCATAGTTTTATTATGAAAATCTAAGAAAGCTCGTGATCCTCACATTTTAAGGGATTAGCACATTTGTCTATTAAAAAGATAGTATTTCCTTGAACTTTAATAAAAGTTGGTTCTCTGATAAGACAGCATACTTGATTGCATAGGGTTGTTGAGAACCAAGGTTAAAATCCCTTCATTAGGATTCCATTTCAATTGGAAAGGAGGAATGTAAGCCAAGGACAAAAAAGAGATATAAAGTTTATATTTGTGCTCTATCTTTAGGAGCAGTACCTAGTGGCCTCCTTTCACAGTGAAAGGAGGGAGGACTAGAAGTGGAATTTTCTTTCCTGGTTTCCACTTGCTCTAAGATGAATAAACTATTTTTTCTAAGCTAAAGTGCATCACTTAGCTTTAAAACATGTGAAAATGGTAGATCCCATTTTAGCTGTCTAGATACCATAAGAATTAAAACAAGATAAAACAAAACCAACTGATTTTTGTGACGTAAGTGTGTAGGAGATTATAAGAAAGTTCTCCCCAAACATGAGTAATAAACTGTATTATGCAGAGCACTGTTTTCTGTAAACATTAGGGATGAGAGTGATGAGTATTTTGACCCATGCAATTTTAAGAGTATGTATTGCCTGGCCTACTTATATACAAGGTTAGGAAAATGATTTATAATAAATTTAAATTTAAGGTTAGAATGACTTCTTTTGATTAGAAGGGGATTTGGCTTTCAAGTAGGGAGAAGAGGAGAGGAAATATTAGAGTTTGTTATATAAATTTTGAGGAGAAACTGATTTTTGAATGAACTCAGGGCTCATTTTCTGATTTCCCTGAGTGAATAAGAGGCATGATTTGATCTCTAAAAATTTCTCTACAAGGCTTTATTTGATAACAATCATTGGATATTTATTGCTTATGTTTTAAAGGAACCATGTTAAGTACTGTACTTGCAATGAGTCACCATAGAATGCTTGATTTTCACCCCTCTTCCTCCCCTTTATTTCTCTCAACAGTTTGGAAGAACTGAAGTAATCGATAATACTTTAAATCCTGATTTTGTAAGAAAATTTATTCTGGACTACTTCTTTGAAGAAAGAGAGAATCTTCGTTTTGACTTGTAAGTTCTGCTAAAACCTGCATTTTTTAAAATTGATTTCTGAAGATAATTTTAGTAACCTAAAATGGGGTTACTAAGTGGGGGTTCAGTGCAGTCCTATGGTTGCACTGAATCTGGATTATATTGGCAGGAAACCAGATTACTTCCATTCACAGTGTGGCCCAAGCAGAATCCCGAGCACTGCTTTGCATTTTGTAGGTTTGAATAAATGTTGAGTAAATAAGCAGTTTAACCATGCAGGGCAGTATATATGAACATTCTTTCCAAATGTCCTGTGCCTCAGTGGGTTTCTTACAAGTTCTATATAAACTCCAAAGTGATCTCATCCACTCCCATGAGTGATGTCTCAGATCTTTAAGTTTCTCTTAGCACGCTACATGGATCTCTGCTTAACTATTGCTTCCTTTTATCCCTGGATGGCCTGTGTTTACAAGGATCACAATGGTAGAGTCAGCATTTCTAATATTTTTAATATTCTTATTACTTTCATAATGAATCAGTATATTTATATTATTAATTGTAGAGTTTTTTTTCCATAGAGGTGAATTGTGTTGATTGTTGAAGTATCTGGATAGGGTTAAAAGAAAACATATTGGGGGAGATGGGGAGGAAAGAAAGGATGCTATTAAGAAAGAAAGGATGCTATATATCAAAATAATTAAAGGTAGTTTATGAACATCACAAGAATTTAAAAAGATGTCTTATTTTAAACAGCTGAAAATAATTTGTTCCGTGCTATCACAATTTACAAATACTTTTTGATAACAAAAGCTATCAATATCCTATCTGAAAAAGTCATGATTTGCTTCTGAATGTTTAAAAAAAAAAAAAAACTTCTTTACTGTTAATAGTTTTTCTTACTTTCTTCTAAAATATATATGATATAACTTGGAGTACTTCTGTTTTAAAAAGATATTTTACCAGCCCCTTTCCTTCAAGATTTCTAAGTATAATTATCAAACAAAGTTTATGTTCATATCTGGTGGGGTTTTTTTTTTTTTTTTGAGACAGGGTCTCGCTCTGTCACCCAGGCTAGAGTGCAGTGGCATCAGCCTAGCTCACCGCAACCTGAAACTCCTGGGCTCAAGCGATCCTCCTGCCTCAGCCTCCCGAGTAGCTGGGACTTACAGGTGCTCACCACCACGCCCAGCTAATTTTTCTTTTTCTCTCTCTTTTTTTTCTTTTTGTAGAGATGGAGTCTCGCTCTTGCTCAGGGTGGCACATTTGGTTTTTCATTCTCAGAAACCCCTTTTCAAACAATAAAAATGTGGCTTATGAGAAGAGAAAACTGAAGTGGAATGCAATGACCTCTCGACTGTTTATCATAGAGGCTGGGTGTAGTGTTGTCACTCAAAAACAGACATAAATCATGTAGAATGTGTTTTAATTTTCCCATGATTGTTCAGGCCTTTATAGAAGCTTTAAAGAAGTTTCTTTCTCTCAGACCAGCATGGTAGCCCTTAATTTTTTCCCTTTAATTTCAGACTTAACTTTACCTTTAAACCAGCCACTATTTCAGGACTCTTTATTCTCTCTCTGTTTCACCTTTTTCTCTCTCTCCCTTTCTCATTCATCTGCATTGTTTTCTCTCATTTAAAAGTAATAAATATTTATTATAAGCTTTACATGACATAGACATTTAAAAAGTGAAAGTTTCCTGTTATCCCAATACCAAAAAACAAACAAACAAACAAACATGTAAATGATTTAATGTATATACTGGGAGACCTTTTTCTATAAACATACACATATACATATGGGAATTGCAATAAACATATTTTCCTATATCTTATATTTTTCAGATACCTTTCTATGCCACTGAATATACCCATAGCACATTCATTTTAAAGGTTACATAATTTCCATTGTTTGAAAGAACTGTTATTTATTTAACCAAATGTTTACTGATAGACATTTTGGCTGGCCCCATTTTTCCCATTACATGTAATCCTGCAGTGAGTATCTTTTTATGCAAATCTTTTCTAATATGTATATATATAATTTTTTGCATTTTCAGAGGATAAGTTACTCAGTCAAATTTTAGGCTAATAGGATATGGACAACACTACCCACTCTCTAGTTCTAAATCTGCGAAATCAACTTGGTGTGAAAGTTGATTATACAAATTTGGGTCATTCTTGTCATACCCAACTAAAGCAAGTGGTCAAGGCAAAAAAAATTGCACTCAGGGCACATCGCACCTGCTCCAGGAATTGAATTTTCTGCAAGGATAGCTGCTGAGATCTCCTGCTGTAACCCTAAGACCAGTCACGACCTGCCATGACTCTAAGACTGGTTTTACCAGCTTCCTTCACTCACCAGTCAGAACGTGCCAGCTCCCAAAAGCTTCTCTAGTGCCAATGTGCCTTCTTTCCAAACAGTACATCACATTTTTCTTTCCAACAAAACTCCCAACCTTCTCTTTGTTCTTCAGACATCCCGAAGATCACCCTGGTCTGGGCTTATGCTCTGAATTGCAATTCTGTGATTCCCAAATAAAACATTTAGTTTAGAGATTTGTCTCTATATTTTATTTAGATTTCGACATTGGAGATTGTATAAGCTTTGTTATTTCCCTAAACTCCCTGTGTACTTTTTAGCTCTGATTTTTAGATCCATGTCCTGCTCATCACTGATTACCTGATACTCATAACTCGGCTGTTCCAGGAACATTTATCTCAGTTTGACAAGAAAATATAAAGTTACAGAAATTAGTGTAGGTAAACTGATATATTTTAGCTTCTTTAACATCTTAAAAATTATAGTAATTTTCACAGAAACAATGTACTGTTTGAAATGTGAAAGCATATTGCAAAACTGAATTAAATAAATATAGTTTTATCTTTTGAACATATTTGGTTAATTTCAGAAATCTGATTCCAATAATATCTCAATTTTATATGATCTCTGAAAAATTCAAACAATTAGGGCTATGAAGGGTTACCTGTGGAAGATTATCAAGAAGAGCAACAAGTACATCCTCTTAGTTCATGTAGTTATCTTTCCTATCATTTAATTAATTACTTTTGATTTCCCATTTATTAGAATCCTTTAACCTGTGAGAACAGGCTTTTTTTAAATTATGATTTTTTCCAGCATATCTGTCTAAGGAAGTGTGGAAATAGTGTAATAGTTCACTAGTTACATATATATGTGTATACATAGTCATACCTGTGGTTGGTTTTTAAAATTTGTCTTAGCAATGTGCTATTCCTAGTAAAAGTTATATATGTTCATTGTAGAACAATTGGAAAATAAGAAAAGGATAATATAGGCAATAAAAATTACCTGTAGTACCAACTCCCATCACCCAGAGAACTACTGCAAATACTCCAACATATTGACAGTGTCAACTTTATGTAAAAATATAGAGAGATGACCCTCCAAACAAAGGGTTTATTTGGGAATAATGTACGAGAACTAGAACTGCAATTCTGGACACATGTGCACAGAACAGAGTAGCTTCTGGCATGTCTGAAGGACAAAGGAAAGCCTGGGGTTTTATCGGAAAAGAGAAAACTTGTGTAGATTGTTTCGAAGGAAAGTTCATTGGCGCTGGCAGTGTTTTGCAGACGCTGGAGAGCTCTGATTGGCGAGTGGTAGCAGTTACTGGGTAAAACTTGTCTCCGTCATAGCAGGTCATTGTGATTTTGAACTGGGCTTGTAAACAGTTCCTGGAATAGGCCTTTGTGATCCTGAGTGTTTTTCCCATCGGCCCCCACCCCCAGCCCCGACTCTCTTTTAGTTGGTTCTGACAAAAATGACTCCATTTTGTATGATCTTTTTTTTACTGCAGTAACATAGTCCCTTGAGGGAACAACAGTGCTGAAAGATGCACTAGTATAAATTGGCAAACAGATAGATGTAAGTAATTTTCAGAATTGTTTTGGATTTATCTAATGTCCATTGATTTTATAAAATTCTAAAAAAGAACAATAAAAAAGAAGCTTTGGGTATGTGTGATCAAGGACTCCTTTAACAATGTCAAGATCTAATTTCATGCCCTTTCAGTCTCTTTTGTTTATTAGAACCATCTCATGCTATTAATTTTTAGGGACTCTTTATTTTAAAACTATAATCTCAAACTTAATTCAAATCTCTTCACATCCTCTCTCCTCAATTGAAGCTATTGCCCCAGCTCCTTGTAGGAGAGAAGGGAGACAGAGGAGCAGGCAGGAATGGGTGTTGCCGGTAGAGATATGTCTTTTACCTTCTGAAAAACATAGACCTTATGAAGGTACCAGCGTCAGGGGACACATTTTAAGCACCCTGCTTGTCTTGTCATTGTGGAAGAGGGGCTAAAAAGGATGGCTCCTTGTTCCTCAGTTCTCAGAAAGCACTTCCTAGAACTTTCATGTGAGATTCTCTTCCATTGGCAGCCCCAGGGCAGACCTGCAGGCAGGCTCAGTAGCTGACAAGTGAATCCCATGCTGTGCTCCCCTTCTTGCAGGCACCTCAGATTTTGGAGCTACACTTCACTTGGCTTAAGGGCGTGGAAAGAACCTCCCTCCTTCCCCCACCCCCAACAAGGAGAGAATAGTCCTCGCCTTATGAATACTGTGCTCATCACCAGGCCATGGGGCTGGTTTCCGAAGCGTCGTGGAGAAAGCTTCTCGCCCTAATGGGAGTGACACCTCAGTAGCTCTGAGCATGAGGGGATATTTAGCATCTTTTGGTTTATGCTTTGGGCCTTAGTTGCAATTCTAGAAATACAAGAAAACTTCCAGTCAACATCTGTTACTCTCTGATAGAAAATATAATCCTTAAGATGCACCCAAATCAGTTACTGACAATTCATTACTCAGGTAATAAGGTTTCAATAGCGGTTGAGGTTGTTCACAAAATTTGTCTTCAGTAAATTTAGGCACAGTGGGATGCATCCACCCTCTTGGGGGAAACTACTGAGCTTCCCGCTTTGCCGTGTGTTCCCTCTTCCTTAAGGAGAATATGATACTCATAAACAGAGACAGGTACACATATATGTTGTAACCACTTAGGACATCTGTAGTGTTTATGTTCTGACCTGTGAGAGTGAGGACCAGAGTAGCCTTGATATTTTCAGAAAAGTTGAAAGAAAAATGCCATTAAAAGAAAATGCTAATTTCTAACATATTATCTAAAGTCTTCAGAAGTATGATGCAAATTATCCATTTATGAGATAGTAGTATTTAAAAAGCTTTGTTAACTACAGTACATGAGGTTTGTACTTGAAGATACTTCAGCTTTTTGTGGCAAAGGCCTACATTTTTCTTCCCTTTTCTTTATTTTTTATTTTTTGGAACTGAACTGAACATACCATGTCATTTCTCCCCAGTCCAGACTCAACCCTCTGTTGAAGATGGTTACCAGGGTTGATTCTCAAGAGCACAGAATCCTAATCATTAGTTTACGAGGGAGGACACTAGGGTTGTTTCTTGAGCAGGAGTCAGGACAGCTATGTGTCATCTCTGATATTGTTACAATGGCTAATTTCAATCTTATCTTTAAAAAACAATCATCTTGAATAAGAAAAATTGCTTGGATAATGTCTCAGTTCATTTCGTACTGCTATAAACAAATGCCTGAGGCTGGGTAATTTCTATAAAGAAAAGAGGTTTATTCGGCTCACAGTTCTGCAGACTGTATAAGAAGCCTGGCGCCAGCATTTCCTTCTGGTGAGGACTTCAGAGACCTTCTAGTCAAGGTGGAAGGCGAAGGGGGAGCCTGTATGTCACATGAGGGAGAGAAGGAGCAAAGAGAGGGAGGGGGTGGTTCCAGGCTCCTTTAAACAACTAGCACTCAATAAACTAAGAAGGGAGAGCTCACTCATTATTGTGGGGAGGGCACCAAACCTTTCATGAGGGGTCCACCCTCATGACCCAAACACCTCCCACCAGGCCCCACATTCAACACTCAGGATCGAATTTCAGCTTGAAATTTGGAGGGGCCAAACATCCAAACCATATCAGATAAGAAATATTTTTTTGTACTGTCATCTGTAGTTCTACCATACATGTCGGCAGTTTGCTAATTTAAAGTTCTAGGATATAGCTGTTGAGAGTGCTCAGAATGCCCTGATGTGGAGGAGAGTAACTTTGAATTCCTCTGAAGCAGGTATTTGCACCATGCAATTTTAAAGCCAGTTTGTGGTGGACACTCTTTGCCAGAGTGAGAACACTTCTGCCTGCATCAGTATACTCATGAACTTTTATTTTATTTTATTTTATTTTTTTTGAGACAGAGTCTGACTCTGATGCCCTGGCTAGAGTGAGTGCCGTTGCGTCAGTCTAGCTCACAGCAACCTCAAACTCCTGGGCTCAAGCGATCCTCCTGCCTCAGCCTCCTGAGTAGCTGGAACTACAGGCATGCGCCACCATGCCCGGCTAATTTTTTCTATATATATTTTTTTAGTTGTCCAGATAATTTCTTTCTATTTTTAGTAGAGACGGGGTCTCGCTCTTGCTCAGGCTGGTCTCGAACTCCTGACCTTGAGCGATCCGCCCGCCTCGGCCTCCCAGAGTGCTAGGATTACAGGCGTGAGCCACCGCGCCCGGCCTACTTGTGAACTTTTATTGATTGAGATGCTTTCTTTCTTTGTGTAAATATTCTTGTTATGTGTGAAAGAAGACTTTAATTAACCTTAAAGAAAAGGTAGTTAATTTCTGGCAGGAAGCTACGTACAACGAATGTGAAATGAACATGATTTGGGAGAAAGACAGGAGCTAGTACAAATATTTTCCTATTCAAGAATTTGGCAAATTGAGGTTATTTTGACTGTCAGCAATCTCTCTACTTCTAAAAACACTTGAAAACAAGGGGATAAAGTGATAATGAATGTCGTTATCCAGAGTCTCGCTAAGAAATGAGAGTTTATTTCTAGTACCAACTAGTGAAAGCCAGAACATATAGTAGTTCCATGTAAATACATTTCTGTTTTCATAAAATATGCAGTTTTCCTAAGTCCTGTAATGGGGGAAAAATTGTGTCTCATTTACTTCAGCCAATTTTCAAAGTTTGCAATAGCACTTAAGATATTAAGTAAGAAGTAAAATATATACAAAGGATAGCCTGTTACTAGGATCTGCTTATTTATTGATTGATTCGATTTTTTAAATAAAATATTTTATTTTGAATTAAATGTAGATTTAGTCACGAAGTTGTAAAAACATAATACGGAAAGCATGCAGAGGGACCTGCGTATCCTTTATCTAGTTTCCCCCAGTGGCACTGTCTTGCAATATCACAACTAGGATATTGACATTGATCCTATGAAGATGCAAAACATTTCCATTGCCACAAGGATCCCTCATGTTGCCCTCTTAAATGGTGTCCAGAGAAGAGGGATTTTCAGTTTTTAGGGAATTCTGAAGTCAATCGAGCAGTACTAGGATACCATTGATTCACAGAAAAGAAGAAATTCTAAACTTACCAAAGAGTGGAATGGATGATTGGGAAAATACTAGGCCTTCTTAGGTTTGTAGACATTAAAGGACCTAGGGCTTGTGAATTCTACTATTGACATCTAGGTCGCAGCTAATGATAAGCTTTTAAATTTGCTAAGTTTTTCTCCCAGTTGGTATTATTTTTGATTCATTTTTATATTATTTGTGTGTTTTGGAAAATACTGCTATTTTTCTTTAGCTGTGTTTTGTGGAAATAATTTGAGTTTTTATATTTCCATCTTTTAGGTATGATGTTGATTCAAAGAGCCCCAACTTGTCCAAACATGTAAGTTCATATTTTTGTTTTTATCGTGGTTGTATGATAGATACTATAATATGATTTATGATTAATATTTATGCTGATTTATTTTTTTTCTTTTTTGGGTTCTTCTATTCATTCCTCTTTTCTCGGGAGCTCTACTTGCCAGGCAACAACTGTCACCTGGGGAAGGTTCCAGGTGCAAGAGCAGTTGCGCATCAGAGACAGAGAAAGAGGGGATGGTGGGAAGGGAGGGATGAGAGTGAGATATCTGGCAAGGCATCAACCTGTTTATTGACTGGTGGGGTTGGAATTAGGCCACACCTGGTAGGAAGGGCTGACTGAGGGTGAAACAGCATTGTGAAAGGGGTTTGCTGGGGTGCCAACTACATAGATGTAGAAATTGGCAGCTGTGTCAGGGTTGGGAAGTCAGCTGGGCTGATAGTGCCCAGAGACTCGGTAGGGTGAGATTTTTTTTTTTTTTTTTTTTTTTACCTTTCCGTTGTTGTAGGCTGTCAAACTAGAATAGATGGGGATATGATTTCCAGTGTAGTTTGGAGAGGGGGAATGTCATAATTCAGAGAAGAGAGGAGATGTAGTGGGGATTGCAAGGTAGAAGACAGATTTTTTGAAACTGGGAGCCTGTATGTGATGTAAAAATCACAATTTACTATTCCTCCTTCATGAAAGGAGGTATGATATTTATTTGTGTTATGAAACATAGGACAGAATCATGTGAAGAAGTATTCAAAGAACAGTCTAAGTGGTGACTTTCCTGCAAATTGAAAAAAAAAAATGCCATAACAAGCTCATTTCTCTCCATAAGTAAAGTTAATGGTGGTTGCCATGCCATTTTCCTGATCATGGTAAGATTTATGGCATTGTACTGGACGTTTAAAATTTGTTTGCATAGCTTTGTATTGGAAGTTTTCCAAATGTCCTTAGAAGAAACAGAAAGGAAACTGCCTTTTCTAGTCAAAATTGTTTAGTTGCAAGGAAAGAAATGTATTCTTTTATTTTATACATAGGTGGTTGATTAAAGGGAGTAGGAGTAACTCATACATGCGAAGTATAGCTTGGGTTTATGAGAACTGGAGCCAAAAAACAGGGTGATGGGTTGGGACTGAGATAGCTATTTTCTCCATTTCTTTTTCTCTCTCTGAGGCCAGCTGTTCTTTTTACTGTGCCTTTTCTCTGAGCTTCTGCTTTTTTCTGAAGACCAAGTTTCTCTATTCATTGTACACATGGGAAAATGACCCCCCTAATTCAGACTGTACAAAGACTTCCAAGTACTCACTCTCCCTGAATACAATCTCTGTGTTTCTTAGTTCAAACTACTTTTCAAAGGGCATAATAACTGGTCAGTTAAGGGCATTTCCATGAGGTTGGATATTTTGAGGGTAAGTGTTAAAGTGTGGTTCCCACCACTGTAGTTGCCCTGAGTTCAGGGCAGAGAATATTGTATGGGATAGGAAGGTATCTGAGAAATGTCTAGCTACATCTTCCTTCAAAAGTCAGTAATGACTACTCATTATTATGTAAGAGATATGCCTCCTAGAAGCTATGAATGTATATATCTTTTCAAATATTTCTCTTTTGTAGAAAAGCTTTTTTTTTCCCAAAAGAAAATTTCTTGGCTCCTTCATCCTCAAAAATTTTATCTGGGCACTGCTTTATCCTCATATTACCTCCTTTATTATCTTCTCATCACCACGCTTCTTCCAAGAACAGCCTGGGTTTCTATCACGACTTCCTCCCTTTTCATTCTCTCTTCAGCTTACTGTTTTCTGGTTTCTACTTCTCCTTAAACTACTCTGACATAGGTAGTTTGCTTCCTTCTCCTACCCCTTAATAATAGTGTTTCTCATAGTTTTATTTTTAATTTTTACTTATCTCACTATGTAAGTTCTCCTTTGGAGAGCCCACTGTTTTCATACTTTACCCTGACAATTCTCACGTGTCTATGCCTCAGTATACCTTAGCAAATCCAAGTTGTCATTTGCTTGTTAAGTATTAGTATTTCCTAGTACATACACTTCAGAAGTCTAAAACTCAAATGTATCTAAAATTTATGGTATTTTCCATCCCAGTCTTGCCCCTCTGCCTCTATTATCTGTCTGGAGAATAATTCATCAACACAGTTTACTTAGTTAGAAAACTTTGATGCATGGTTAACCACTTTCTGTCTCACATTCCACATTTAATGAGTCACCAAAACCCGTTCATTCTAATAAAGAATGGCTTCTCTTTCTGTTTTCTTCTTTCCTTTCTTGTAGTCCCTTAGTTCAGATTCTCATTACCTTTCTACTGATACAGTTCCTAAGGTTTATATTATCTCACATTTTAATCTATCTTTTACATTTCTGTCTGTGTTATATTTTTAAAGTATATTTGGTTGACAATACAAATTAGTTAATAAGTACGTGAGCTTGTAAGTATGTGAAGCATGTCAAAAGAGAGAGGAAATACATTTTTGACTTATTGCAAGAATTGTTAGAGATGACTGCTTTGCATTTCTGTTAGAAATTAACAACAAAAAAAGCCCTTCCTTATTTGAAAGCATCCAAGTACAGATTTTAGGTAAAAAGAACATATAACTCATTCAACCTAAAAGTAATTCATCAGGCATTTGGAAGATTGGCTAGAACTAATAAATAAGATAGGTCTATTTCCTGAGGATATGATTCTTTAAGAGTGTGGTTGTCTACCTGCCAATTTTGCAAAGTGAAGTAGAAACTGGAACCTTTTAGGAAAGATTGCTAAGCACACAGGCTCACTTGTGGAGTAAAGGCAGTTAGTTATCTTTTACAAAAGCAAGAGAGATTCCTTGAATTAGTAATAATAAAATATTTTTTAAAATTCTCATTTCTGATAATTTTGGAAGAATTCCCTTTCAGGGTGACTTTATTTGGTGTCCAGTACTTAAGGATTTGGGGCCAAATTCCTATTTTTTGATAATATTAGGGGAAAATGGATATATAATATGAAACTGTACCTTAGATTTCTAGCAATGCAAATGAATACAAGGTGAGAGACCTAAAGGATCAGAATTACTTTAATTGATTCTATTGGTGGTAGAAAGGCTTCTAATGGAAAATTATTGTGCTCCAGGTAAAGACTTATGGAATCCAGGGACATCTTTTAGAAGATTTATCCCTTTTATGATTCTCTGAAGAAATATCTTCACAAAACTATTTTTTCCCATAAGTGTTAGGTCTTGTGAATAAAACATGGCATTTTGAATTCCAGATTTGTTCCCTAAGGTGCTGGTGAACCTGCTCATCTTAATGCCATTAGCAGAACTACATAGTGTGCTTTCATTTGCATAATTTAATTACATAAGCCAAATCATTAATGGAAAGATTAATGACAGGCTCATAATTGGTGTGCATAGGCTTCTGCTTAGTGTACTGGACCAGAGGACATTGAAACTGTACTTTGTATACTGAATTTTTGTACCCACAAGGCAATCCAAAATGCATTTAATCACTTGGTTGACCTCAGAAGGCACCACTAAAATTTTTGCTTTAGGCATGTTAATGACTCACTGGATTATTTTGGCCACATAACATTAGCCTTCGGTGAAGGTGTATATTTTTTTTAACATATTTTCTAAATATCATGCATATAAACATATCAATCAGTTGTATTTTAAAGTTTCATTTGAATATTAATTGTTTGGACCATGTAATGCCTTTTCACATAGAAACATTTATAAGTGGGGCAAGATTCTTTTATTAGAATATAAAGCTAATTTAACCTATATATAACTGAACTGAATTCTAGAGTATATATTCATATAGTCAGGCAGGCGAAAAATATATGCCAGGTACTCGTTGTCATGCTAGGGACTATGATAGTCAATAAGACAAACCAGGTCTCTGTCCTAAAACAGCTTACACTTTGGAGTTGGAGATGTGCGGTGGGCAGATTTATTCAATGAACACGAATGTAATAAATGATTAAGATAAGTTATTTTCTCTATGGCACTTATATTAATAAGACATTAATACTGAGAGAGTGTGACTGGAGAAGCAACATTAGCTAAAAATTGAGATTCCCCTTAACCAAGCAGCATGGTTCTACACATTTGCTCACTCTGGACCTATTAATATATAATACTTACAGAGGAGAAGCATGGAACTATTGAAAATCTAGGGGAATAGCATTCCAGGCAAAATGAAGAGCCGTACAAAGGCCTTGAGTCAGGAAAAAAAGTGAAATGTTGGTGTGACAGAAAAATGGTCACCATATGTAGAACATTGTGAATGATGAGGAGAGTAGACTGAAATAGTTTCGGAAAGTACATGGGAATCAGGTAACGTAGAGGTTTGTAGGCCATGGTTTGAAAAGAGTTTGGAACTTTTTTTTTTTTGGTGGCTGTCATTGGAGGGTGATGTGATCTGATTTATGCATTTAAATGGCAACTGTGGCAGCTGAAGTGGAGAATGAAGAACGGAGTTGGGGAAGCAAGATTGGAATTAAGGAGATGAGTTATAAGGCAATTGTAATTTGGCTAGATGAGCAACCTTTGGTGGTTAAAGCCATTGAAGTGGTAAAAGTGGTTATGTTTGGAATATATTTTGGTAGTGTGATTGCTGATTAATTGAATGGTAGGTGTAAAAATAAAAGAAGTTAGAATGACTCCTAGGTTATTAGTGAGACCAACTGGGTAAATGGTGATGTGGTTTATGCAATGAAGTATTTTTGCTTTGAAACAAAAGTTGTATTACTATAATGTTAAAATGTGAAAAAATTGTTTTTACTAAAATATTGAATTGAATTTTTCCATGTTGAGTTTGCATTATCCCCAAAACACCATGTGAATATGATAACAACCATTAAGAAGGTAGGCGTCACTACTGGAGAAAAGAAAAGAAGTACCATGTTCAGTTATTAACAGTGATTGCCATATTAATATAACTAAGTCATACCTCAGTTTTATAGTTGATATGATTTGCATGAATTAATTAAATACAAAGGAAATCAGAAATATTAGCAAGGAGTATCAGCAATAAAATATTAACAGATAATGTCAACAATAAAATTTTCACAGGCAATATGAGTTTTTATTTCCTCACCAATTTTTTACCACAATGGTTAAAATATTGCAAAAGCAAGAAATTCCTATCACTTATTTTCTTTTGGACTGATTGCCTTAGTATGAATGTGCTAAAAATCAATTAAATGACAACAAAATTAGTAGAAGCAATAGATTGAACAAGTCATGACTCTATCTTATGAAGAAATCAAATGATGAACAGTTGATTGTACACAATTACTGTGCTGTATTAAAACTGAACTATCAATAAACCTATTTCGTGTCTTTTAATTTAAATTATCTGTTAATTAGGGAAATTATATTTTCAGATGCTTATTGATCACTTCATAAAACAGAAAAGTCATTTAAATATTATCTGCAGTAAAGGACAATTGAATGCTTATGAAATTGTTTAAGATGATGTTAATGATAAACTACATGTGTTGATTCCTTTATAGTAATATAGAAATCAGAAATTTCCCTTACAGATAATGCCTCCTGGTTCATCATGCCATTATTTTCAAAATGTCATCGATATATATATATATATGTGTATATATATATATATATATGTATACTAGTCAATATGTAAGATGAGGTGATATATAAAAAATATTTGGATTTTATAATAGCATTTACAGTGAGCATTTTTTTAAAATAAACAAATATTGGCCATGACTGTAAAGTGGCTTTGGAAAAGACAATATGTTATCTTATTTGGATAATGATGTTATCTCCAGTATTGGAATCCAGTAGCAAGTAATAAGTTTTGAATATATAGTAATATTCTTTTAACCAAGGGGAGTAGGGAAGATGAGGGAGTCATATTTTATTAGATGCTTATCATGCTCCAAGCATCTGTTCTGAGTGCTTTGTATATATATTTTATGCATTTATTAACTTATTTAGTCTAACCAACAACGTGTAAAGTAGTTATTATTTATTATGTCCATTTTATAGATTAGGAAACTGAGGCATAGAGACATGAGTAAATGGTTCAGTCTTGATATAAAAACAGACAGATTAGCCCCTTATAATTCTCATTCTTAAGGAATATGTTATACTACTTTGCAAAATAAATAAACATATGTGTAAGATTTTTTAAAAGCTATGTGGGAACCATTAATAATTATACCTGGCAAGCAAGATAGCAAGCAAACCAACAAACAAAACAAGTTCTTTTGCTGCAAATTTCCCTTTATATGTGTAAATTATTAAAGCCTATAATATTAATGTAATTTTCATGTCTATAGAGAAGTAACAAACTACAATATAAAATAAAATGTAGGTGGAGGGAATTGATCACTAAATAATTGGTACACAAGAAATAATAAAGTAATAAATTTTAAGGAATAAGAATATTATGCATATAAAGTAGACATTTCTCTGAATATTAGCATGAAAGAGAAGAGAAATATAAAATGTGTTTATTTATTAATCAGCTGGAACTTGATGGTATAGCAAAACTTCCTTGAATTTTGGGCCATATGTTAGTAATAAATCTAGGTTGTTCTGGGAATACTCCAAACACATTATCTCTGATTATCTGGTTAGTTGTTTTTTTTTAAACTACCTATGCAATGTGAAACTTACATTATTGCTGTAATGCTTTGTATTGCTGTACTCTCTGCTTTTCTCTTACTGTTAGGTCTTCCAGCTTTAATACCAGCATATTGAATTGAGGGTAATATTTGGGTACTTTTTAGGAGTCTTGGAATGCATTCTGTGTACTGACAATGTGGCTTATGTACATTTAAACAGATTCCAAAACTAAATTCTGTCAGTCTGTTATTTAGATTGCAAAGTAATAATTCAATCACCCCATAAATATTTATTGATCTCATGGCCAGTTTGAGGAGAGTCCAATAGCTAAAAAGATTGAATGAATTGAAGCATTTCTCAACTGCCAGACACTCTAAGCTAGATTTGGTCTATATGTGGGTTAGAGTTCTAGAAAGGTGCTTCGCTTTATTACTGGAAATAGAATTAGAAAAGAATACTTAGAAAAGAACGCTGTTTGTCTTAGTCATGTGTGTTTTTTGCTGCTGACTCAGAAGACTAATGATACATTCCAAATCTTCAGTATTCAGCTCTGTTTAGCTATCACGAGGCTCAGGGAAATTTAGGTTTATTAAAATCCCATAACCATATTTGTAAAATCTGTTTTGACATTGATACAGGGATGCTGTTATTAAGGATATTTAACTTAAATATGCTAAAGTTTTGCCTTGACTTCTTTTTGCATACTTGAAAGCAAATTGAAAACGATTTGCAGTCTTATGAAAGTATGGCCAATTCTGGCAGTCACCAAGTACCAGGTTCAGAGTGATTTTTTGTCTCTCTCTCATGTTCAGGAACAGTTTTCACCAAATCCTGTCATTTTTCTGTGCACTCTTCTTTCCCATTTGCTACAATCTCAATTTGGGACTTACCATTTTGCTTCTTATTAACTACTGCAGCCTTCTGATTAATCTGGCTTCTAGTTTTTTCCTCACTCCTTAGTCTATTCTGCAAACAGGCACTTGAGTAATCTTCTCAATGCCCTGTTCTAGTGTCCCCGAATTGCCAAAAGACTTTTCCTTACTTCTGTCCCAAGACAACATTTTTATCTGGCCAAGAGGGCCCTCTGCAATCTCAGCTCTTTGTCTCCATGTCTGCCCTTTACTTGAGCTCCTTTCTTTTCTCATTACTCTCTTGCCTGTAAGTAATCAGTTCTCTAAGACTAGAATGTCCAATTATCTTTTCTCCACCATCTGCTCTGACTCCTACCTGGCTGTCAAGGAAGTAATTGCTTTGAAAAAATACCCTCCGGACTGTCCTAGTCTACACAGGTCTTTTTTCCCCTCTTTTCACTGAGAGCAGCCCCACTCCCTTTTTTGTCTGCCACTGAATAGCATAGTTTTTACTTTTGTGGCTTGATAGGCTTTTGTGCAGCAGGGTCTCTTTCCTTTCATTAGACCAGAAGCAGAGAAGCAGCATGGCTTGGCACAGTGTTTAAGTGAGTAAGCCATGGGTTTAGACTAATGGGTCTACGTCATGACTCTGAGCAAATTACCTACTTTATCTATGCCTCTGTTCTCTTAGCTGTAAAATGGGGCCAACACTAATTCCTAACCATGAGTTGGCCTTTTTTTTTCATTTGAAAATAGTTATTTTTCTGTAATACCACTGAACTAAGTATACTGCCTTGCACATTTAATAAATGGATTTATTCTTTTAGGAAGACTTAAATACATTTTGTTTGCTCTTAATTCTCTGTCTTTCCTTCTGAGGGCTTCTTCTGGGCCAGTTCACTACACAAACAATTTAGAGAGATCTCCCACCTTCTTGTTTAGGATAAGGCAATAATTTGAATCATATACAGACTAAACTAGAGGGCATGTGTCTTTCCCTGAAACACCTCCCCATTTTCTTGACCTACTTATCCAGGTGGTGTTGGAGCTCTTATTTTATGGACATGCAAAGTTGGATTGTATTTAAATTCTTAGGTGGCTTATCTATCTAGAAGCAGAACATGTGAGTTGGTACTGGCTGTGCAATTTACTGACTTTTTAGAACATAGAAGACCAACCTCCTAGAGTCTTAGTTTCTTTATATGTGAAATGAGTGTTAATATCAGACCTCTCATTTTGCAGGGTTATTCTGAGTCTTGAAAATAAGAATTATCTAGTTGTATGTTAATGAATGTAATAATGTATTTTACTTAACCTATTTTTAGGTGCTTATTATATGCTAATATTAACTAATGCAGTAACTAATTGAACCCTCAAAACAACTCTATGAGGGGGTACTAATACATTTTAGAGAGGAGAAAACTTGAGAGCTTAATTAATTGCCCATACTCATAGGTAGTACGTGGTGGTACTTGAATTGACACCTGTCAGTGTGACCCTGGACCTCAGCTTGGCCATTACATCACACTACCTTTCTGTAGGCATTAATGGGATCATTAACCACCTCTGCTGTGTGTGGTCTTGATTTGTCTCCGCAGTCCAGTTTTTGTAATTTCAGAGACGTCCAAAGTCAAGCCAATTGTGTGTTCAAAACCTCAAACTTTCTTCCTTTTTCATTTCAGCTTAGAACATAAAAAGAAAAAAGATGCAATATTTGAAAACTCGGAATAACAAAACTGCTTTGTGATTAACAGCACAAAATGCTATGCAAACTTATATGAAAGTCACATGCTAAAATTAATGCCTATTGAACTTATTTGTTATTGGAAGTTAGAAAATTCCATATTTCAGCAATGAAAACAATGTAAATATGTGATATATAAAATATATACTGTAAAGATAGTTTGGGAACTTATGACCTTTAATCCTTTTGTCTATTTTAGGACTTTCTGGGACAAGTGTTTTGTACGTTGGGGGAGATTGTTGGTTCACAGGGAAGTCGCCTGGAAAAACCAATAGTGTAAGTATTTTTTAATTTAGACAATGAAATATTAACTGTTCAGTTTCTATTTAGGCAGCTTGGAATTGATGAATGCTTGATTGTAGACCAAAAATGGGTTTGTTTTTTTTTTTTGAGACAGAGTCTCACTCTCTTGCCTGGGGCGAGTGCCGTGGCATCAGCCTAGCTCACAGCAACCTCAAACTCCTGGGCTTGAGCAATCCTACTGTCTCAGCCTCCCGAGTAGCTGGGATTACAGGCATGCGCCACCATGCCCGGCTAATTTTTTCTGTATATATATTTTTAGCTGTCCAATTAATTTCTTTCTATTTTTGGTAGAGACGGGGTCTCGCTCTTGCTCAGGCTGGTCTCGAACTCCTGAGCTCAGGACAATCCGCCCGCCTCGGCCTCCCAGAGTACTAGGATTACAGGCGTGAGCCACCGCACCCGGCCCCAAAAATGGGTTTTTAAATCTTGTTTGAGTTTTTTCTTCCAACAAATAATTTTGACATATTTGTAAAGAATGATTTCTATTTCAGCTGTCATGTGCCATGCTCAAAAATGTTCACAAGATGAAATGAGCAGATTTAAACAAGAAAATGTGGTGTTTTCCTTTTGGTTGTACTATTAGTTGTTAGATTTGGTGTTTTTTTTAAAGAAGATTTTACTCTTTTGAGTCAGGAACTATATGTAGTACCACCTTTTATACTACGTGTTTAATAAATGAATTTTTGGTGACTAAGATCTTAATAATAATTTTTACCACAAAAGTGAAACTTAGACAACTTTATCGAAAATTTTCATGTTGCATTTTTCTTATTGAAAAATATGCAATTCATTTTGTTTTCTAAATATATGTAATTAATATTTTATTCAGCCTTTGACTTTATTGGACCATCTTCTCAGGCAAATAAACATTAAGAAAAGGGTTTAAAGGTGGACTTATTGTTTGAGCAGTGGGAGATTATTAGATTGTTCTAAGAAAGCTTAGCTTGGCAAGTTTTAGTAGTGAGCAGGCAATGAAATATGCAGTTAAAATATAGGAAAGACATTGGTTACAAAAAAAAGAAGCAAAGAAACAAAAGTGTAGGGATTGTAGCAAGGTGACAATTAAATTCATTAAACATGAGGGAATTAAATTAGGCTTAAGATAAACATAACAGAGGAAAGAAATGAGGGAGACAAATCAAACAAGAGAGTTTATTTTAAAATAAGAGAGTAAAATTGAATGTGATTACTGAAGGAAAGATATTTTGGTTTTATTGATTAAAGCATACAGTGATACCTGAGCAGTTGGCTCAACCCAGGTGAACACTGGACTAGAAAAAACAATTTGTAGTTGCCCATTCTCTTGCTTGAGAAACGACTGGCTTTTATGAAAAACTTAGATGCGAGAAAGGCATGTATCTGCGGTAAGAACGTGTGGATTGGAGAACAAGGCTCACTGGGCTGAATGTGATGTTCAGGTGCTTTGAGAGAAGCTGCAGTTTCTATGCAAATAATATTTTACTCCCTTACCTCAACCTCAAATGAAAAGCAACTGAATCCATTCACATTTTTTGTTTGAAAAAGCACACTTGGGTATAGGGTAAGAGTGAAGTGCTGTTTGCATGGAAGCTTTATCTGCCCACATGTCAAAGTAGCCCTTCGAATCAGCTGGTTCACCCCATGGATTCTTTTAGATCCACACTCATCCCTGCTAACGCCTGCTCAGTAATATCTTCTTCCATGTACTTTACTTTTTTCCTGAATCAATCCAATGGGCAAATGTTGGGGAGAGATGGGAAGGTTGGAAAATATGAGATATTTCCATGGATGAGGGAATGGCTTTGGAAGTAAGGATGGAGCCAGGGAAAATATTGGGGATGCTGCAAGGTCAGGAAGGGTTTTTCCAGGAAGCTTGGTGACAAATACAACTTCTAAGACTCCGTGTTTTATCACATAATATATAAAAGTAGTGGACTTTATAAGGTATGACAGAAATGTTGAGGTTCACGTTGGGGAAACAATAGGTATTTAAGATGTAGATCCTACGTCCCTTCTTCATGGCCTGTCTTGTTCAGCTTCCCCACCCACCCCAGGGTGTGAACCTACCCTGGCCAGGCCTTAGCTGTCTAGTTAAAGATAACATTGTAGGGCAGTCACTAAATATCCTACAGCTTTTCATGGTCTGTTCCTCACGGCTGGAGATAGAAATGGAATTTGCACACTGTTCTGTTTTCAGACATTACTTTTTGCCATCTTGTTAGAGAGTAAGGTGATTTTCTCTATCTGGATGGGTATAGGCTTCTGAATTGCAGCACAGGACACCTCCTGAGGCAGATAATCCACCCTCAATTAACACACAATTGACTTCTGGTGAATTAAAAAAACTTCCTGTATCCCAAATGTTATTTATCTTAAATAGCATTATCCAAGTGATTTAGCTCTTACGTACTAATTTGTTTCAGATTAAAGATTTATTTTCCAATTAGTTTCCCATTTACATTTTAAGTTATTCAAAATATTTCCTTGTTTTCTTTCCTTTAAATGGCATAATTTAAATTATTTTCTGATATGATGTTCTGAATAATTTCTTCTAGCTTTTTAATTGCAGTTGTGTTCTAATATCTCCTCAAAGGTAGTCTTTTGAAATTGATGATAACTGTAAACTTTGGGGATTTAAAGTAAAGAAACCGTAATTTTAAATTCCTGATTATTCATCAAGCCTTTGACAACTAAGTTAGGTTTATTACAAAGGAAAAGTGATGTCTTGTATATAGCCTCATGCCCTATTAGATAATCAGACTTCAAATTTTAACTCATTCCTCTTTACTTTCTGTGCCTTGATTATTGTCATAATTTTTTAAAATTAGATTTTTTTCATTTTATTATGAAAACAAAATTATTTTTAAATGTTTTGTAGAAAGTGAGACAAAATGATTTGAAATCGATATTCAAGAATTTTTAATTACTTTTTATTAGCACCTCAAGATTTTTGCAATTTCCAACAGTCTGTTCTGTTGGATTTAAGCTTTGAGCAAACAAACACATTTTTACTATCTCAATTCCACCCCACACTTTTGGTCTTTTCTCTGAACCCTCCTAAAATGAGTCTTGTGCAACTTAATTTGACTGCAACATTTACTCTGCCTTCCTGTGATTCACCGGCTCCTCTCTTTAGATTGTGCTGTTATTATTTAGCATTATACCCACTCAGCAGTGTGTTTTCTCATGCTGTGAGATTGTATCCAATTTTCTGCATGATGCTGTCAGAGAGTCTTACATCTTCTATCTTTAGGGATCTCAGTGATGAATTCAGCAAAAGCCTTCCAAAATGCTAGAATCAGCACTAGTGTAAGAAAGATTGCCATTCTCTCCTCTGGGAGGAAAACATTTATTATGTTCATCAAGTAATAGACCTGTTTGTGCCTGTTATTCTCAGCCAGGCCTGATTTTGTTCCAAAGAAAAGGATGGGGCAAGAAGGCAAGGACTACTGGTTGTGATTAGAAAGTAGATTATTACTCTAGGGAGGAGCAGGAACCCCAGGGGTAAGGGTGCCAGCAGCTGTTTTGACTAAAGGAGGTTCAAGAGGGAAAAGGTTCTTTGGAGGCCGGCAGTAGCAGTTTTTGATCTAGGCAGTCAGTAGTAGGTGGAAGGTAATGGGAGGGATCGTGGGTGAGTGAGTGTCTTGACAGTGGCCAGGGGAATCTGCTGGCAGGATAGTAGGCATAAGTTTATCTGTGCAGAGGACAGGGACAGGGACTTACAAGCAGGGGATAATTGGAAGACTAGCTTAAGGGTTTAAGGACAGAGCCAGATAGGTGCTATGGTTCAACAAGAGAAATGTGGGAAAAGGAAAAGAGCAGAAAGGAAGCTTCAGAATAAGGAAGAAAATGAAAATAAGAGAATAGGGCTTGGGGCTGAGCCTTAACTCATTGGCTAAAAGATCCAGCTCAAACATGGACTTATCCTGAAAGTGATGTCCTGACTGTCAATGCATGTAGAGATCAAATGAGGGATAGGAAGATGGGTAGTCTCAAAGGTGAGAAACATACAAACACAATAAAACAGGGCATGTCTTTAGTGTGCAACGTTTTGTGTGTGAAAATGTAAACTTTGGGTGAAATTTTGGCCCTCGAAGTCATCTTTACTTTATTAAAATCCCTGCAAATTACATTGATAGCATATAATATACTTTAGTGGAAAGAATATTGAGCTGGAATCAGAAGCTGGTGTGTTTAGTCCCATCTCTGTTTCTAACTTGTTACGCAACATGAAAATAATTTTACATTTATGTTATCTTTTTATATCTGTGGGTCACATTTGTAACATGAAGAACTTAGTCTAGGGATAAAAAACAGCCACTGTAATGGAGTTGATACAGTATATGGGCTCTGGGGGCAGTTGGACCTAGGTTTTACAATTTATATGGTGTGTAATTTGAGCAAATTGTTTTAATTCCCAAGCTCCAATTTTTTCATCTGAGACATATGAATAATATACTTTTAAGAGTGTTGTAAGAAATAGCAATAATTTATATAATATTTTTGTCATGGACAACATTAGAATTTAATAAACACACAGTGACTATTATTAATATTTTTATTAAAAATAGCCAATATCTTTTAGGAAAGACCTCAAATCAAATCACCAAATTCCTTCCTTCCTTCCTTCCTTCCTTCCTTCCTTCCTTCCTTCCTTCCTTCCTTCCTTCCTTCCTTCCTTCCTTCCTTCCTTCCTTCCTTCCTTCCTTCCTTCCTTCCGTGTTTATTTCCCTTGCAGAAGTATTTAGCTAGGAATTCGGCAAACTGAAGGAATAGACAATGTTAGCCAAACTTGATTACATAAATATAAATTGTTAAGAATTATCCAGTTATAAATATTGAAACTCATTTGTCTATTCTCAGTATGTAGCTGGAGAATCAAACTGGGGAACTGGCTTGGATTTATGCTTTTCATTAGTTTGGGTTTTATAAGATAGTTTTATTATTTTATTGGAGATGTCCTGGAATTTCTAGAGCATTGAAGCCATGTTCATATGTTATTGCAAAAAATAATCTAGAGTTCAATGACAATTAAGAATTATTTATATTCTTTCATTTGCAAAGATCACACAGATGTGTCTACATGTCGGTAACCTTCATATGCTTCAACACATTGAAAATTCAATCACTGATTGCATTTAAGAGAGATGTTAGGTGCTTTGTCAACCTGGAGTGAAGCATTTATTTACCTCTGGGAGAACCTATCTGAAAAATTCCATATTCTATAAAGGCCAAAGCTAGAGAGAATTTTAGTACATTTCCTTATATATCATGCGCAAGCTTGTGAAGTTTAATACACGTTGAGCTGACCACTTTCTTACATTCATTTTTTTGAATCTGAGCATGGGGGTTCCACAGCATGCTAGAACAAAGCTCCTGGACAGCCTTCTAAAATTCAATCAAGAGGCTGAATACCTTTCCCTCATCCCTTTCTTCATATAACTATTGTGAAAAGACTTGAAGAGAAACCATTATATCTCCTGTATTGTAATGATGTATTGTGCCTTGTAAATAGTAAGAATTCGATAAATGCTTATTGAACAGAATTTTCCAGAACAATAGTTACATTTGTGTTTCTTCTTTTTTGTTAAGTATTTTAAATGTCTCTCCTGCATATTATAACTTTGTGCTTGTTTCCCAGGACTTGGAACAGCATTTTTAGATTATAATAGCCTGGCTGCATATGCAGCTTACTACATTACAAATGCAGTGTGGTTTTAGTAATATTAGCAACTTAATATTTCTGTAGATAAATACATCGATTTAGCTTATCGGAGCTCAGTAATTTCTTGAAACATTTTTGACTTATGTGGTATTTAAGAGCTAGGATCATGCTACTCTACTCAATAATTGCTTTTTAAGAAAATCTCAATCTCTGGAGATTATGAGCAGTTCACTTTGTTTTTGTCACTGAAAAACTGTGAATCACATCATTGATTGTGCTCCTGATTCTGTACTATGATAATAACTATCTTGCTTTCCTTTTAATGTCAACATTTACATTCTAACTATAAAATGATATCCCATTTAATTTAATTACAATGCTAAAAATTACAGGGTAACAGATGGATTTCTTAATGAGCATAGTGTTTTAAATTTTAAACAAAAGTTGCAATTTCAGTTTTCTGGCATATGATATAACAATGAACATAGTGTGTTTCATTTGTGATAACTGATTTACTAAAATATTAGAAATGACATTTTGTTAATAATATAGAGATAAGACATGTTGCACAGAATGATAAATGCATCAACTAAATTAAATGAATCATTAGTTTTGAAAAACTGTACTTGCATAAATCTTTTATTTTTGCCTTTGGAAATTACACATTTTCCTTATGTAATTAGACCTCGAAAGAAAACTAACATACTAAAAGTCGATTTCTTTTCACTTGAATGTTAGTGTTAGAATTATCAATTATTGGACCATTTATGTATCTTTTATTTTTCTTTGCTTAGCAAAAGACTTTTGAGATCTTATGGCTAAATGACAATTTATGCTTTGAGGCAATCTGGAATATTCTGTATACAGCTATTAACATGTAGCATTTCGTATTCTGTATTGTGTTGTAAGCAGCAGGAACACTGATTATAACTGTCAGCAAATAATATAATTTCTTATATTTATTTAATATCCTCTTAGAATCACATCTTTGGCACTCTTCCAGCCCTGGCCCCACCTTCTATAGTGTCATCAACTTCAGTTATTTTCCTTCTCCGCGTCTGTACCCACAAGGCGTGAGCACTGTAGTGTCCTAGTACAGAACCAGACAAGCCGGGGCCACCACTGATTCCTGGGCTTTAACCGCAAGGCGCTGTGGCCCTTGTGAGCACATTTCCCGCTTCTGCTCTTAACTTTTCCAACAGATTATGAATCACCTTCTTCAAGCCCTACATCACACACCCGTTTTCCCCCTCACTCCTAGCCTTTTCTTTTTACAGCCTTACCTTTTACTCTCGAAGAAAATAATACCATATTAAATATTAGTCATTGTATTTATTATTTAATACTCTATCAGAGTGTGCCAAGAGCTTTTTTCTATATTGTATCATTCAATCTTTTCTCAACTTAGAAAAATACAGATTATTAGTCACATTTTCCAGATGAGGTGAGTGAGGCTGAGATAAGTTAAAGGCCTCACCCTACATCAAGAGAGGAAGGAAGTCAGGAATGAGACTGGTTTTTAAAAATCAGGTCTGGCTCTTTAAACTTTTTTCAGTTTATTTTTTTGTTGTCGTTGTTTTGGTTTTTTGTTTTTGTCTCACTGCAGATGAGAGTTATTTCACCTTCCCCTCCTGGCTTGGTTGAACATACGTTTCTCTTCGTCACCTCAGCAGCTGTGCCCATCTGAGCTCTGGATTTCACTCCACACAGACCTTTCTAGGGATCTTGCCTGATCTTGCCTGTTATCTTCAACTTCCTCCCTGCCAGCCCCAGACTCACTACTCTGCTTCTATCTTATGCTATAGCTCTCCCTCCATCCTTCCCTTCATGGCAGATACTCTTCAAAGACTCTTCTTGTACTTCTCTTCGACTACTCTTTCCTCTTCAACTCAGTTTTTATGATTCCACTCAAATGGTCTGCTTGGGGCCAGGGGCCACCTCCGTGTCATATCCACTGGGTGCTTGCAGTTCTCATCTTATTTGGCCTCTCTGTGGCTTTTGGTATTCTCGATGACTTCTTTCTTGAATCTCCTCCTCCTTTGCTTTCCCTGACACCATCTCCTACTGTTCCTCCTGGCTCCCTGGGTAGTATTCTCTCCCTCCTTGACAGGCCTAAGAATGACCTGAAATTTCATGCAAAATTCTGGGTGACATTTTTCTCCTAAAAATCTCTCAAGCTTTCATTGAATTTCAAATGTGTCTGTGAACCAAAAAAATTTAAACCTATAGACTATAGTGTGTGTTAACCTGGGTGACCTCTTTCATGTCCCTGATTTCAACTGTCACGTTATGCAATTAGTGCTCACATCTTATCTCAATCATATTTCTCTCCTTGGCACAACTGTCTACTGAACATAGATGTCCCAAAGAAATCTCAAGCTGAACATGCTCCCAAATTGAATCTATCATTTATACCATCAAAACTCCTTCTGCTCTGTTCTTTTTCTCTGATAGCATCACTAGACTGTTTTCTAAGTGACACAGCCAGGAGTCACATTATGCTCCTTCTCCCTCTCTCCTTCTTCTCCAAATTAGTGACCAACTTTATCAGATTCTTCTGTCTGTCTCCTCCTCCACTACCCTAGTACAGCAACCCTTCTAACTTAGAGCACTATATGATGCTCCCAGCCAGCTTCGATGTCTGTGGTCTGAGTCTTCATTGGTCCTATCTGCGTGCGGCAGCTCCTACCAGCACCATCTTTAGAATCAGGCCTAAAATTCAGCCCCTTTCCTTTTGTTTGAACTTCTCTGATTTTTCTCTATAGCCTTTGAAGAAAAACAATCTCAGCTCTTTACGAGAGCACTTGAGACCCAGCTATGTACTCTCATATTCCCTGACACACATTATGGTCTCAACTACTTGTATTTCCTTCCATGGGCCATGTTCCCACAACAATGCATCTGTTCCCTTTGTCGTCTTAGTCTGTTTTGTGCTGCTATAACAGAATGCCTGATACCAGGTAATTTATAAAGAACAGAAATTTATTCTCTCACAGTTAGAAAGTCCAAGACTGAGGCACCAGCATCTGGCAAGGGCCTTCTTGCTGCATCTGCACATGCCAAAAGGCAGAAGGGCAAGAGAGGGCAAATTCTGTGTCCTCACATGGCAGAGGAGCAGAAGAGAGAGAACCCACTCCCACAAGCCCTTTCTTTTTATAGCAGCATTAATCCATTCCTGAGGTGTTGGGCCCTCATGATCTAAACATCTCCCAAAAGGCTCCACCTCCCAGTACCCTTGCACTGGGGATTAAGTACCCAACACATTGAATTTTGGAGGGTACACATTCAAACCATAGCAGTTCTGCACCTTGTCCCACTTGCCCATTCGTACTCACCTTTTTAATAGACTCAGTTCCTGTCATCTCCTATGCAAAATCTCCCTTATCTCTGCCAGACTTGGATTATTGCTCTATTTTGGGTGTTGTCCTAGCACCTTTGTCTTAATTCAGTTATAGTATTCATCACCCTTTATTGTCACTGCATCAGTATTGCATCAGTTAAGGAGTCTTTACTGCATGTTTATTTGTTTTTCTTCCAATTAAGCTCCTGTGTGCTAGGGACTACATTTCTTCAAATTTATCTGTGTCCTTACTAACTAGCATACTGCCCATAAAAGGGTTAAGCACTCAATACATCTGTTTTAAATGATCGTATTGTCCAACCTAGAGGGTGCTAGTTGCCATGCCTAACATATCAGTTGATAACTCAGTAAGTATTTGTTGTACAAATAAACAAATTAATTATATTCTGTTTGCACTACAATTCTGTAAAGCTAAGCCGGTTTTTTTGTTTAGTTTGTTTTTTGCTATTTGGATCTATAAATAAATATCAAGTATGAAATTTTATTTTCACTAATATTTCACAGTCAAGAAAAATTAATTTTATGTATTAGTACCATAAGGTCCAAATATTAAGATCACATGAATAATTCATTTTGAGATTAAGGAAGTATTCATACACTAACAAGGAAAAACTACAGTTTTATCTTAGGTTTACTTCCTAGATTAAAATCATTAACATTGGTGCATAACAAATGAATTTTTACGTGTTTATTTCAGTATTACGTGTTTTGCATTTCTCTGCAGGAGCCAGTTTCATTCAGTTATTCGTATGATTTGTTTCCCTCTAAGCTCTAGGTCCATTCCCCTGTGCAATTCAAGTATAAACCGACCTCTCGTACATTAATTATTTAGGTGTTACCAAATTATAGTGTGGTGTTACATAAATACTTCATTGTGCCACTGGGTAACTTTGATAATTAAGTTAACATTTTCTTAGTTTAATTTTTTAAAAAGAATAATCTAGAGAGTTTTGAGTTGTTCTTGCGCCAGCTGAAATAGATTGGTTTGGCATGGAGAAGGTATTAGTTTGTATTTTACCCAGTTAAGAACTAGCCCTTATTACAGCCTATGTCCACTCCCTGATCCTTTGCAATTTGGGAATTTGTTACTGTAGTCAGGACTGGTCCAAATTATATGTCAGGTTGGTAAATAATTGTTTTGAGGATTATCCCTGAATTCCATTTTCTTTATAGGCGAAAACACTTAGGATTCTCATTCTGCCCCTTTGGCTGCCTGGTGTTCCATGTCATGAACTGCCTCTTCATTTCTTTTTCCTCTCTCTCCCTCTACCTGTCTCCATTCAGTGAGTGCACCACATCCTATCATCTCCCGGGCCCCCTTACTGGAGAGCTAGTTTAATCAGTACTAAGGTTATATGGAAGGCATACTGTGCTGGTTTAAGTTGTTAACTCTTCTTGTATATCCATCTTGAGTTATATTATTTAGTTGGGGCCTTCTGACATTACTCTTAAATCAAATGGAATTCAGTTCAACAAATGTTTGGACAATGTCTAATAAGTGCCAGACATCTTTAGACGTAGGCAGGCAGAGATAACAATGCATGTTCCCTCCCCTTCTGAAACTCACTACCTTTGGGAAGGATACATGCAAACCCATAATAATAACTATAATTTATTGAATACTTTCTGTGTGCTATGTTTAGTACACATGTGATATTTGAAACTGTATTATCATCTTGATTTCTCAGATGAGGAGACTGAGTTTCAAAAAAGTTAAACAACTTGCTTAAGGTCACAGTCATTAATTGATGGGCCTGGGATTTAAACTTAGCTGTATGGAACTCTCAAACACAAACTCTATGTACTAGGTCTTTCTGTACCACAGTAGGAGTATCTACAAGGTAGAGAGAAAGAAGGAATTAACTATTTGCAGGAGTCAGAAAGGTGGCATTGAATTGGGCTTTGAAAATGAAAACAGGTGAAGAACAGGTTTACCAAGTGAACAGCCTAAAGCCACATCTGAGAACCTGAAAATTTTCAATATTAGGAAAGGCTGATGAAGGAGATATTTTGAGGCAGGAAGCATTTTTTTGTTTCTGAAGACATACCCCATTAAGGATATGACTTGTTGCTTCTTGCTCAGCATAAGCAGATTAATTTTATAGCAGCTCTTCATAATATTATTAAATGTGATGTTTCATTTTTGAGGTTTTTCAGCTTACGTAACTGAAATCATACTATTTATATTTTTCTGTGACTTGATTTTTTTCCTCAAAATATTTTGTCAGAACCATCCACAGAATGTGTGAAGCTGTAGTTTATTCATTTTTTTCATTGCTTTCTAAATTTTATGAATTATAAGGAGATTTACCTAATATCTTGTATCTAGTAAATAGGCTTTTTTGTTTTTGCTGTTGTTTATTGTTTTATTTTCATTGTTGTATATCACGGGGTATGTGCAGGGTAGAAGGGAAAATTTTGGCCCCCATAATGTTTGCTGTGTGGTGTCACACCTATAGTTAAGCTACTTTACATGGCAAGAGGAAGTTTGCAGATGTAATTAAGGTTACTAATCAGTTGAGCTCAAGATAGAGGTTTATCATAATTATCTAGGTAGGCTCAATGTAATCATATGAGCCCTTCAAAATGGCAGAAGAGAAAGGCAGAAGAGGAAGTCAGAGAGATGCAGCAGGTGGGAAAGTCCAAGAGATTGAAAGCATGAGAAGGACTTGACCTACCTCTGTTGGCTTGAAGATATAGAGAGCCGCATGGAAATCACAAGAAGGAAATGAATTCTGCCAACAACCTGAATGAACTTGGAAATTAATTCTTTCCCAGATCCACTAGATGAGAACCCAGGCCAGTTGACACTTTGAATTCAGCCTTCTAAAACCCTAAGCAGGATACTTAGCTGAGCCTGATGAAATTTTGACCTACAAAACTGTCCAATAATGAATGGGTGCTGTTTTAACTCACTAGGTTTATGGTAATTTGTTATGGCAATAGGAAAGCAATACATATTTTGGTAACTGGAAGTGGGGTGCTGCTATTGTAAACAACTAAAAGTTTGGAAGTAGTTTTTGAATCAAGCAGTGGGTGGAGGATAGGAGAATTTTGAAGAACATGTTAGAAAAAACCTAGATTGCTTTGAATAGACTCGATGAGCTGGGAAACCCTCAGCCTACATAAATGGCAAAAGATTCTTAAATAAAGAGATGCAATTTGGGGAAAGTTTGTACTCCAGAAAGAAAAATGAGGATGCGACTCTACTACTCCTACTAAAATTTCAGGAGATCTAAAAATTAAAGTATTCAGCCACACAAAAGGCTCTTTGAAGAGACTAAATATGTGACCAATAGGCAGCCTTAGGTATCTCAGCAGGAGCCAGAAATAGAGATTGTATTATCTAAGAATGATCTGTGGAGGAGCCTGTTGTCTACTGGAGTGAGTCCCCAGGACATATAAAGGAGACCTACAAAGATCTTGAGAATTATGCCAGCAGAAACACTGCCAATTTAGACTGAAAGAGGACAGAGAGAACGAATGAAAGTAGGTTGTCAGACTCTCCAAAATCTACTGGCAGGAAACGGGCTGATACAACTACCCAGTTGCACTCTTTTGCTGCTTTTCATGAAAAAGAAAGAATGACCCAGTTAGTGGGGCTGTGAACCACACACACACACACACACACACACACACACACACACAAAACACACACACAAAAAAACCCCAAAACAAACTAATAGAGTTTGCTCAGCTGGATTTCAAAATTGTTTTGGACTTTTGACTCCATTTTACCTTCTGTTTCCTCCCTGTTTGAACTGGAATGTCTGTGACTGTTATCCTGCGCCTGACCCAAAACATTCGAAGCAGGTAATTGTTTCCTTAGAGACACAGGTCTCTCAACCGCATCTGATTTAGATGATTTAGGTGATGAAATTTGAAATATTTTGGCTGATAAGATTTTTGAACTGAGCTGATGTTATAATGGGATGGGATCTTCAGGGACCTGGAGGAGAGGGTGAATGTGTTTTTATGTGATAGGACTGTGAGTCATGAGGGCCAAAGGGCTGACTGTGGTGGGCAAGATTCTGCTTCCTTTAGCCTCACCCTCTGACGTCACACCTCTCGTTATGTTACAATACATGGCAAAAGGAGCTTCCCAGATGTAATTAAAATTATTAATCATACTAAACAGCTGACCTTAAGATAGGACGATTATCCTAGATTATATAGGTAGACCCAGTGTAATGTGAGCCCTTAGAGGCAGAAGAGATACAATGCAACAGAGCTAGACCTATTGAGTGAGAAGGACTCAGCCTATTTGTTGGTGACTTGAAGATATGGGGGCCACATGGAAACCATGACAAGGAATTAAATTCTTCCTTTTAACAACCTGAATGATCCTGGGAGCAGATTCTTTCTCAGAACCTTCCAGATAAGAACCCAAGATGGCTGATACCTTGAGTTCAGCCTTGTGAAACCTAAGCAGAATTCCTAGCTGAGCCCGCTAGACTTCTGACTTTATAACTATGAAATAATGAATGATTATTGTTTTAGCTGCTAAATTTGATTTAATTTACTATGGCAGTTATAGAATACTAATATAAGCAGCTTGGATTCTATTAGAAATTACCAAATCGCTTTCCAAATGGTCATGCCTAATTTACCTTTCACAGCAGTATGAAAGAATTCCACTTGTTCCTACTTCTTGTCAAAACTTGACATTTTTAGAGGGTTTTTTTGGTCGGTATGTCATATATTTTAATTAGCATTTCCCTGGTTACCAGTGTGGTTGAAAATCTTTTCTCATATATATAGCCTGTTTATTTATCTTCTGTAAAATGTCTGTTCATAATCTTGCCCATTTTTTCCTATTAGGTGGTGTGTCAATTTCTTATTGATTTTGAAGAGTTCCTTATATGTTCTTTTGTTGTTTGACTATTTTGAAAAACATCTCCCAGTGTATGACTTTTTTCCTTCTCTGTTTTTGTATGATGTGCTTTGATGAATATACATTCTTAATTTTAATATCAAATTTTCAATCTTTTTTCTTTATCATAAACAGCTTCCCTTTTTCTCTTCCCCCCTAGCTGCTGTTAATCACCATTCTACTTTCTCTTTTTGCAAATTTGATCACTTTAGATATCTTATATATGTGGAATTATATGGTATTCGTCTTTTGGGGACTAGTTTATTTCACTTAGCATGTCTTCAAGATTAATTCATGTGGTAGCATGTGAAAAGATTTCCTTTCCTAAGACTGCATAATAGTCCATCATATGTATATACCACATTTTGTTTATTCATTCATCTGTTGATGGACATTTGGGTTTCTTCCACCTCTAAAATATTATGAATAGTGCTGCTGTAAATATGAGTGTACAAGTATTACTTCAAGACTCTGCTTTCAGTTATTTTGGATATACACAAGGAGTGGGATTTCTGGACCCTATGTTAGACCTACTTTTAATTTTTTAAGGAAACTACATACTGTATTCCATAGCAGTTGCACCATTTTACAACCCTACCAACAGGGTACAAGGGTTACAGTTTTTCCACATCCTGACCAACACTAATTTTCTGTTCTTTTTTTTTTTTTTTTTTGATAGTAGTCTTCCTAATGGTTATAAGGTGATAGCTAATTGTGGATCTGATTTGAATTTCTCTAATGATTAGTGATGTTGACCATCTTTTTTTATATACTTGTTGGCCATTTGTATATCATCTTTGGACAAATTTCTGTTCAAATCCTATGCCCATTTTCAATCAGATTATTTAAAGAAATTCTTTGTATATTCTGGATGTTAACGCCCTGTCAGATATATAATTTACAGATATTTCCTCCCATTCTGTAGGTTTATTTTTCACTCTGTCATTTGTGTCCTTTGATGCACAAAAGTTTTTAAATTTTATGCAACCGTATTTGTCTATTTATGCTTTTGTTGCTTTTGCTTTTGGTGTCATAGCCAAGAAATCACTGCCAACACTGATGTCATGAAGGTTTTCCCTTGTTTTCTTTTAGGAGTTTTACAGTTTTTGGTCCTATATAAGTCATTAGTCCATTTTGAGCTTGTGGATATTTAGTTTTCCCACCACCATGTGTTGAAGAGGCTATTCTTTCTTCATTGAGAAGTCTTGGCACCCTTGTCAAAGAATATTTGGTTATGTATAATACATAAGAGTTCATTTAGCTCTCTATTCTATTTCATTGGTCTGTTTGTCTGCCTTTATGCCAGTACCATACTGTTTTGATTCCTGTAGCTCATAATATGTTTTGACATCAGGAAGTGTGAATTTTCCAATTTTATTCTACTTTTCAAAATTGTTTTGGCTTAGAGTCCCTTGAGATTCCTTTAGGATTAATTTTTCTGTTTATTTCCACAAAAATGACATTGGCATTTTGGTAGGGATTCTGCAGCTTACTTTGAGTAATACAGATATTTTAACAATATTAAGTCTTTTAATCCATGAACATAGGTTATCTTAAAATTTATTTGTACCTTCTTTAGTTGCTTTCAGAAATGTGTTGTAATTTTCAATGTAAAAGTCTTTCAGCTCTTGGTTAGGTTTAATCATAAGTATTTATTCTTTTTGATGCTATTGAAAATGATAATTGTTTTCTTAATTTCCTTTCCTGATTATTCGTTGTTACTATATAAAAACACAACTGATATTTGTGTGTTGATTTTGTATCCTGCAACTTTGCTGAATTTGTTTATTATTTCTAGCAGTTTGTGTGTGTGTGTATGGAATTTTTAGGGTTTTCTGCATACCAGATAAGGTCATTTGTGAATAGAGATAATTTGTTTCTTCCTTTCCAATTTTGGCGATTTTTTTTTTTCTTTTTATTGCCTGACTGTTCAGGCCAGAACATCCAATACTTTGTTGAATAGAAGTGGGAAAGTGGGCATACTTGCCTTGTTCCTGCATCTCAGAGAAAAGTCTCTCAGCCTTTCACTTTTGAGTATGATGTTCACTGTAGGCTTCACATATATTGCCTTTGTTATGTTATGGCAGTTTCCTTCAATTCCTATTTTATTGTGCTTTTTTTTTTTATCATGAACAGGTATTAAATTTCATCAAATTCTTTTTCTTCATCAATTGAGATCAATTTCTTTTTCAGTCTGTTAATGTGGTATATTACACTGATTGGTTTTCATATGTTGAACTATCCTTGCATCCCAGGCGTAAATCCCACTTGGTCATGATGTATAATTCTTTTAAGGTGCTATTGAATTCAGTTTGCTATTAATAGTATTTTTTTAAGGATTTTTGCATTAACATTCATCAGGAATACTTGTCTGTAGCTTTCTTTTTTTGTAGCATCTTTGACTGGCTTTGGTGTTAGGGTAATACTGGCCTCATAGAATGAGCTTGGAAGTATACCCTCTTTTTCAATTTTTCGCCAGAGTTTCAGGAAACTGATGTTAATTCTTTTTTAAATGTTTTTTAGAATTCTCCAGTTAAGTCATCTAGACCTGTGCTTTTCTCTGTTGAGAGATTTCTTCATTTCTGATTAAATCGCTTTGGTAGTTATTTGCCTGTTTGGATTTTCTATTTTTTATTAATTCAGTCTTGGTAGATTGTGTGTTTCTAGGAATGTATCTATTTTTTCTGGGTTATCCAATTTGTTGGCCTGCACTTATTCATAGTATTGTCTTATACTTCTTTTAATTTTTATGGCTTCAGTTGTATTGTCTCCTCTTTAATCAGATTTTAGTTATGTGAGTCATCTTTCTTTTTTTCTTTGTTAATCTTGCTAAGGGTTTGTCAATTTTATTGATCTTCTAAAAAAACCAACTCTTAGTTTCATTGATATCTTTGTATTTTTTCTATTCTCTTTATTTGTATCTGCTCTAATCTTTATTATTTCTTTCTTTTACCAGCTTTGAGTTTAGTTTGTTCTTGTTTTTTTCTAGTTCTTTGAGGTATAAAGTTAGGTTGTTGACTTGAGAGCCTTCTTTTTTTTTTTTTTTTTTTTT